>WNWU01000012.1:32361634-32374000 GCA_012654045.1 Ptyas mucosa
TCTCCTCTCCCTTCCTCAAAGGCAACAAAACAGCAGCAGAGAGGAGACAGATGTTTGTAAGGTAAGTGAATCTATGTGGCAGGAACCAGGTTTTATTCTCACATTCCCCTTCCCTATTCTCATGTGCCCAAAACTAAAGCAGGCAACCAGGATTAGAGTGGAAGGGAACTTAAACCAAGAGCTAAGCCTAAAGTGATGGGACCTAATTTCTCCTCTCCTCAAAACTCTGGATGCTCCCATAAAAAGAACCATCTTACCCCTTGCTCTAGTACGTCTTAAACACTGAAGCAGAATTTGTCAAGGTATGTCAGTCACTGCCTAGTCTGTAGTGTTGCATTTAGCAAGGCAATAATATGGCAATCCAGGAAACAATAAAGGGAAAGCAGTAGTGGGTTTCAAATAATTTCACCACCAGTTCACCGTAAATGTGAGTCCGCACGCATGTGCACGGCTTCCACCACATGGCAAGGCCAGAGTCGGGGAATGGCGTTTCCCCAGGCCCCGACCCAAGGTGATGGATGAGCAGGCAGCATGATTACTTTTGGTGAACAAAGCAGGTGAGGTTCAGAGGTGAGGCGCGGAGATTAGCTGGGCCACGTGGTGAAGGCAAGATATATATGGTGGGCTGGGGTGGGGCAGAGTGGGCTGGGCCAGCTGGTGGTTTTGCCGGTTCTCCAAATTGCACAGAATCATTACTACCAGTTCGGTAGAACCAGTCCATACCGACTGAATACCACCTCTGAGGGAAAGGATCATGTGGCAATGGCACTTTCAATGTTGGTTTGCATTGTTGATGCATAAAATGGAGACTGGGCTGTTTGATCTTTATAAAAAGAAATGGAGGAATTCATACTTTCTGCCTGCAAACTCTGCCCCTGTATTTACAATTTTATTTATTTATTTAAAAGCTTTATATGGCAATCCATCTTTCAGCCAACTGTGGGAAACTTCCAATAAAAAACTAAAAAGATATTTTTAAAAATGTAAAACTCAACTGATTAAAATATTAAAACCAACCAAAACCTGGTGCCAATCCATTCTAATATGTGATTATCTAGTCTTCTCCCAATGCTTGGGGGGTGGGGGAAGCCAGGCCTTCGAAGCATTTCATTATGGGAAGCTAAAAGGGTGGAGCTCTGCCAAACTTCCAGGGCCAGAGTGTTCCACAGGACAGGGGTTGCTACAGAAAAGGAACACTTCCTAGCTCCCATCAGATGACAATATTTATGGAAAGGGACTTGAGACATGCTCACCTATCTGAGACCAAGTTGCTTGATCTTTATAAACTAAAAAAACCCACAATTTTCTGCTTGCAAACTCCATGCCTTGTGTATACAGTTATGCTACTGCTTTAGAGATGAGTCTCAGCCAAGGTGCGGCTCTTTTCAGAAGGACAATACATGATTTGACTCTCATGTAAGTTGTAGACAGAGAAATCTCGCATTTGAATACTTTTGAATGGAAAACAGGCCCTGCACATAGATATCCAAGAGACTGCTGAGAAGGATTCTAAGTTGAGGAAGTGTGGAAGTGCTTTTTCAGTCATGAGGAAGATTCTCCTGAATTCTGGGATATCAGTAACCAGAATTATTTCAATTATTGACTTTTGCCAAAGTCCATAAACAAGTGACATTTTTAAAATATTTTTTATTCTTTTTTAAAAAAAAATATCCAAAAATATACAACATTTGCATACGGAGCAATGTGTATCCAATTGTGAATCTGTAAAGTCATTGTGGCTTTAAAAATATAATAAAACTGGTAGTGATTAAGGCATCAGAATATAAATCTGGAAAGCCTGAGTTATAGTCCTGTTTACTTTAAAAGATTCATTGTACTTGTATACTGATTGCAGTATTATCAAAGTATACTGAATTATTATTTAAAGGTGATTGCACTGATGAATCTGATCTCTCTTTCATTTTCAATAAATGTATAAACATGAGCCCGCCCAAAGTCATTTATTTATAGATGCGCCCACAGCCATGAACTTCCTTAATAATATTTCTCTTTCCCAAGATATGTTTAAATGAGGAATTGTGACATTATGGGAAATTGGAGGTATAGTTTATTGATGGATTGATTACATTTAGCACGGTACATTTATTAATTATTATTTTTATGCACTCACCTCTTTAATTTCTAGGCTAACTAAATCCACTGCATTTACAAGAAGTCGAGTCAAATCAATGCATTACAATACAAACAATTCAAAAAGTTAACATCCAGAAAAAGTAAGTCATGTTCTAACCTCCATAAGGTGTTCTCTCTCACTGCAGCCCAAGGCCTGTTTTTAAGAGTAGATTTAAATAGGTTAGTAATGTTACATTTCTTTGTAAGTATGGAACTCAGGAAACATATGAAAACCAGCTTCTTAAGAAATTGTAATCAAATTTTGAAACTGTAAACATTTTTCTCAGCGATAAGGAAGTCATAAGGAAGGACAGCACTCAAAGATTCAAAGGGCACAGTCATAATGTTTACATTGTAGCCCATAGAGACTAGCAAAACTATCCTTCAGAACTTACAGTATCTTTGGCTTGGGTTTGGTTATTTAGAGGGTTTTTTTTTTCATGTTATAGTTTAGTCTCTCAATATCCTCTTTTCTTTGATTTGGGCTCTTTTTAATTTTACTTCACTGTAAACCACCCAGAATCAGGCAGTCTTGAAATATAAATATTAATTTAAATTGCAATAATCTCTGTGAGATCATTTAGTAGCTTCACGATGACTTTCTGTATAGTTTCTGTATAGTACTCATATGGGGCCAATCCAACAGAAGTCAGGGGAATGGCAACCTTCTTGCTGATAGTACTTGCAAGAAGCCCCTCTCCAGCGGTGGGATTCAGCCAGTTCGCACCACTTCGGGAGAACCGGTTGTTAACTTTCTGAGCAGTTTGGCAAACTGGTTGTTGAAAGAAATCATTAGGGCAGAGAACCTGTTGTTAAATTACTTGAATCCCACCACTGCCTCTATCTCCAGGCTATCCCTGTTCTGATATAACAAGCAGGTAGAACATAGTCTTGGAATTCTTCCAGGAAGCCTGTATGCAAAGTATCTTAAGATGCTGGTGGAGTATTCTCCTCAGCTCCCAGAGGCAGGGCCATCTTAACAGCATTGTGGGCCCCAGACAAAGCAGTGTACTGGGAGCCCTATGACAACTACTCACAGGAATCAAAATTTAAATGGTTGATAAAATTAAACATATATTTATTTTATTGGCACTTCCAACAAAATTGGTGTTGGTATTGGGCCCCTATGCTCATGGGCAAGTGCCCATCAGGCCCATGTATTTAGAAAGCCCCGCCCAGAGGACTAGTGCACTATTTTGTAATGCTCAATGAAGACATCTAGCATGATTAACTTACACGCCTCCCAATCTATATTTACTCAGCATGTGCCAATTTCAGTCCATGTATGTCAGGGGTCACCTTTACTACCAGTTCGCAATGGGGTTGCGTGCACGCGCTCGCTTCTCTTGTGCACGCGCCTTGCTTCTCCGCATGTGCAAATCGACAATGACAACATCTGTGGTGGTGGGTGGGGCCACCCACCCTGTTTTACTACCGGTTCTTGCAAACCGGTCCAAACCGGGGGCAACCCACCACTGATGTATGTGTTTCCCAGCCCAGAAGTTTCAGCTCTTCTGTAACTTTGCTACAGAAAAATCAGCTTTACCAGTTTGGCCCTTTGGTAGGTAGTTTGGATCATTCAAGAGAGGGAAGTGACCGTCTCAGTGGCCTTCCACATCCATTTGTAATTTTATCCTCTCCCCCTCCCTTGGAGATGTTAGTTCAAATATTTCAGATAGATCCCTTCTCTAAAGTCCTTAAAGGCTTTCATTGAACCCTAGCATTGAACCCTACACACCCTATTTTGTCTCTGGTTGGGTGGCTGTCTGAAGAGAATAAGGAAGTTGACTGTGATGAATATTTGCAGTATCTGTTGCCCATTTAGATTTTCAGCCCAGAAAATAACTTCATACAGAAGCTAACTTTGCATTTTGAACCTTGAACATTCACTTCAGCGGTAAATAAAACCAATTTGTATTCAATGGAATTATATGCTACTCCATAGATCTTCCTGTGTTGTCTGGTAGTACAAGTTAAGGGTTCTACACAGATATTAAAAAAACAAAGGTGAAAGAAAACTTGTCTAGTTCCTCCTGTCTAGTTTCTCCTCCTAGGAGGAGAAGATCATGCATTAACCTTTACTTTAGATGTGGGCAACTTATATAGTATCTTGATCTGATTTATGAATTCCAAAGGAAATCCAAACCCATTTAGTGCAATATACATATCTTGTTTATATCTTTTATCAAATATTTTCTCAGCATCAATTAATAAAATCACAAACTGATCTTGATTTTTATTCAAATCTATTAAAGCTACAAGTAACATAATTTTGTTGCTGCTTGCCTAATTTTTATAAACCTGCTTGATCATTCTTAATAACGAATAGTATTACTTGCTGTAATCTATTAATTATACTGCTGTTAAATCTATTAGTCAACGAGACTGAATGATAATTAGGCCACCATGTGTGATCTTTATCTGCTTTTGATATAACTGTTATATAAGCCTACTTAAATGCTAGCAATAAAAATCCCTTATAAATATAACTTCATATACTTGATGAGGTTTTGGCACCAAAGGGTGTGTAAATACCACTCCATGGGGAACTATCTAGTTCTGGTGTTTTACCATTCACCATTTTTAAAATTATTGTTTATTCTCTACCTCAAATATTTTTATTTATTTAATTTATTTATTTAATCTAATTTTTATACCGCCCTTCTCCCGAAGGACTCAGGATGGTGCACAGCCAAAAAATAAAACAAACACATATATAAAAAATTTAAAAACAATAATGGAACAAATAAATGTGAGAGATTAATTTTATTTAAAAAGTGTTCTATACCTTCATTCAATATATGAATCTTAATAAAATCTTTAAACTGACTTTTTATATCCACTGAAGTTTTATACATTTCATCTGTTTCATCTCTAATAATTGGAAACTTCACTCTTATTTTCCTTTTGTTTTAAGCAATTAGCCAAGATCTTACCAGGTCTGTCATCCTCCTGCCGGGATCTCTGTCATAAACATGTTACCATAAATTCTGTCTGTTGTGATATTATAGTAGTTAATTTATCATATTTTTATCGTATTTTTCTGTATGAAACTGTAGATACCTATCTAACTACCTGTGCCCATAAATGTTTGACGTCGTTGTTGAAACTATTTCCCTTTTTATTTTTAATCTTGTTTTTATATGATTTATAGGCAAGAATATGTCAAATATATGCTTTATATGCTTCCCATTTAAAAATTTGAGAACTTGAAGTTTCTGAATTCAGATGATAATAATGGAAGGACTTTATCCCCATTTGTAGTACAAATTCTTTATCATTCAAGAACGAAACATGTCTCAATACCTTAATGAGCTTTGAAATGCACATTCCACAGTTAGTGCACTTTAAGCATATATATAGCAAATATCAGCATTACACTCTTAAATTTGATGCTATAAAATGAATGATATTAAAAAATGATCAAGCCTAAACAATTCTGGTGCATGATAGAATAAAATGTATATTCCCGTTTAGCTGGATACATCAAACACCAAGGATCTATTAAATTAAATTCATTTGTACAGGTGTTAATTGTTTCCCACATAATTTCTCTTTTCTGTGCTGGTGTATTTCTACCAAATTCAGGATCAAATATTTCCTAACCCTTGTTATTATAAATCGACTAATTCAAATGTTGAAGAGATTCATGCAACCCAATAAGAAAGACGACATTAGGTCCATAAACATTAATCATAGCTATGCAGTTTCTGCTGTTTTAGCATACAGAATTAATTAATACTCATTTGCATCACTAATAACCAGTTGTACATCAATTGGGAATTTTTTTAAAACTGAAATAACCACACCTTTAGCTTCTGTCAAAGAAGTGATGAGGTAAACCTGTCCCACCCAATCTTTCATTAATTGAGATCTATCTTGTTCCATTGCACGAGTCTCCTGTAGATAAGCAATATCTGCACTTAATAATTTTAAATATGCTAAGATTACATTTGTTTCTTGGGTTCTCACAAGCTTTTTTATATTAAGACTAACCAATTTCATAAACTTGATTTTGGCCCACTTATTAATATTCTCCCAATAGCAATTCATTTCATCACCTCTACCATTAGAGATAGATGAGAGATAGATAGATAGATGATAGATAGATAGATAGATGATAGATAGATAGATAGATACTGTAGATAGATAGATGATAGATAGATGATAGATAGATAGATAGATAGATAGATAGATAGATAGATGATAGATAGATAGATAGATAGATAGATAGATAGATAGATAGAAAGATAGATAGATAGATAGATGGCTTACAGAATATAAAACCTCATATAAAAACAATAAAGTTAATAAAAGTAGTCTTATAATAAATTAATATAATAAAATCACACACACACATGTTCTGGTGACAGCACCTCACTTAATGGGCTCATTTAATGGGCTCCATCCCACTCTAGGTTCCCAAGCCTGCTGGCAGAACCAGGTCTTCAGCGCCTTCCAGATTTAAAATTCAAATACCATTCTATCATTTATATAGAATCTGTATTTAGAAGCAGAAAAGAAAAATGTGATTATATGTGTAAAAAATAAAAAAAATAGATTATTTTTAAAAATTGGAAGGAGGAGGAGATTTATATAAGTAAAAATAAGAAAAGAAAATCAGAGAAACTGATAATTTGGTGGTATAGTGGTCTCAAGTCTCTTATTATACCGGAAATTACAAGTCAGTTTCAAACATTACTATTTCAAAATAAAAAGTACCATGTGTTAAAAAGAAATGGTTGGCAGTTTGCACAGACTCTGTAGCTTGAGAGCAATCAAAATAAATATAAAATATAAAGAAAGAGTTCAGGGGAAAAAATCAAATAGAGGGACTTTTAAAGAAGACTTTTACTGGAGAACTGATTTAGGCGAACTCAGAGTTCTCCTGCAGTTTCCTTCCATGGAATGAAACCCAATCAGGCTTGACCATCAGCAGATTTTAAAGATAGGACAAAGGCCTCTGCCTTCAAAGGATTGTTGAATCTATGAATCTGATCTTGCTGATTAACATAGAATACGGGTGGAGAATACACAAAATATTGAAGTTATATTGATCTGGTAAGACTTTGAGCTTTTGTAAAGCATTTTTCTTTTCTTCTAAACTTCCTTAGTGAAATCAGGATAAATCCATATCTTGTTTTGAATAGAACTCCATTTCAAAGGTTTCCTGGCAAAATATGCATTTACCGATTCCTGGCAAAATATGCATAAAACCTCATTTCTTGTGGTAAAATGGAGAAATCGCACAATAATAATAATAATAATAGAACTAGTTTCAGTCATCCTTCTCATTAAAGGAATTTTAATACCACGATTCAATCTCAGTTAGAAAATCTGTTCCCAAAGAAATGAACTTGTTGAAAAAAAAATCTTCCATAAATTCAGCAAAATTTGATTGACTTTGGAGGTTATCAGTCCTATGTAGAGTTTTCCTACACAATTGTAACTCTAAGTAAATAGTTTCTTTATCCAAAATATTGCGACAGGCTTACGTAATGTTTTCACGGGCAGCCAGTTGAGCCTCATAGCAAGCTATTTAGCAAGCTAAAACATATTCTTGCATATCTTTTAAATAACATCTAAATGTCGTCAGTCCTTATACCATAAGTGTACAGCCCATTGATTGAAGGTAATCCTTCTATAGTTGTAATAATAATAATAATAATGTTATTATTAGGAAATTTTAGCCATTCCATTACTCATAACAACAGCTTTCTCTATAGTCTCTACAAGTTACAATGGCAAATGGGCCCAGAATACCTGTCACTAAACAATGTGGTCATAAAGCATGACATCATGTCACAACCTCACTTAGCGATGATAATCCCAGCAAGGCTGGTTGCCATTGTAACTTCAGGACCTTGCAGGGCATTAAATAGGAAGAGGCAGGAGTCCTTTCTTTATTCTTTTTCCTTTCTTTGGATCTATCCCTTTTATTTTGTATGTTCCCTTTTATTTTGTACGTTCCCTTGCAGAGCGCAAGTTTGACGTGCGCGCGCAAAAGCACATGCATCAAGCAAATAGGTTGTAACACTGGTTGAAACCACACCACTTCTCCTAATTACTTACCCTTCTTTACAATATATTTACTATTACCATGTTGCAAAGATCCATTCCAAAACCCTACTATAGTACACATTTCCTTTCTCTCCTCTCTTCTTCCCTAACCACCCAAAATTGAACACATTTGTACAAACGTTATACAAAACTATACATAGACTATATTTACACACACATGCACACACTTAAATACGTTTCATTCATTTTGGCACTGAAGGTTTACAGTTTGTAGAATTCTAGTGTATCAGTTTCTAATTTATCCTTAGGCGCCCTCTGCTGGATCTTCTTCAGCAGAAATGTGAGGCAATACGTTATTTCAAGGTCAAGTAAGATTTTTTGATTTTGCTATCATAGTTGTTGTGAGTCACATGGATTTGCAAAAATAGTTAAAGATTGCTTTGATTGACAAATATTATTTTTGCTTTCCTGGCTGTCCACAGAGCAGCTGCTGCTGCTGCTGCGGTTTGAATGTTTTTCCTCTTTGGCAATATTAACTACTGATTGCAATTCAGCAGATACAGTTCATCTGTAATTTTTGCCTTTGCATGTAAGATACCTCTTTTTGTGATGACAGAACTGTCCCCTTTAAAGGTTACTACATTGCCTTGTTTTGTGAGTTTCTTCACTGACAAAATATTAGTTTCAAGAGCAAGGACATACAGTACATTTTTCAGAAGTACCTTTCTAGTGACACTCTGAGAAAAAAGAGAGTAAAGAAAACCACCTCCTATTTCTTCTCATTCTATTATTTGCCCACTAGCTGTGTGATTTTTTCTGTTTCACTCTGGTTGAGGTGAGTAAAGAAATTTCTGTCATTTGTCATGTGACTCTTAGCTCCTGAATCAACACACCATGCTTTCAAAGATGAAATGCATGCACAGAAGCATTTTGATGACGTTGAGGTCGGTGGGCAGAGCCTCCCGCCGGTTTTACTACCAGTTCTATAGAACTGGTGCGAACCGGGGGCAACCCACCACTGCTATGTAGGTAGTAGATAATGAAATGGAGTTTAGCAGTGCTTATAGGAGTTGGTTGTTGGACACGGATTACTCCTTTTCTGGAGTACCTGCTTGGTCTTCATTTAATGATAGCAATTGTAACTGCCAGAATGCCATCACTAGTGCTATAGTCACATGTCTCACATTTATGACCACATCAATTAGCATAGGCAATTCTGGTCTCAGTTGCCATTAGAAACCAACCACCCATAGAGTCAACCAACTACATTGTTCATGCCAGGAGAAGCAACTAGTTGTCCCTCATTTGGAGGAGATTGTGGGAGGCAAAGCAGGGAAATTTTTGGTGATGGGACTGAAACTCTGGAATAACCTCCTAAAGATGATTTATTTGCCTCTGACACAACCTTCCTTCCAGAAAAGAAGTGCTGAGCCCTTGTGCTCATAATCAAGCTATGCTTTTAGAAACAAAAAATGTGATTTCCCTCCCATGTCAGAGAGCAGATGGTAGAATTTCATATTTGAATACTTTATTTATTTATTTATTTATTTATTTATTTATTTATTTATTTATTTATTTATAAAATTTATACGCCTGGTGGTGTGGGAGACTAAGCACTGTAATTAACATTATTGCAAGTTCAAATCTCACCAAGCTCGAGGTTGACTCAGCCTTCCATCCTTTCTAACATAGGTAAAATGAGGACCCAGATTGTGGGGGCAATAAGCTGATTTTGTATAAATATACAAAAGTATGAAGGCTATTGCTTAGCGCATTGTAAGCCGCCCTGAGTCTCCGGAGAAGGACGGCATATAAATCAAATATATATATATATATATGCAACTTCTGGACTTTTTTCTTTCTAGCAGACTGCAACTCTGTGTTGGCCTATGGGAGAGTTGCAGTCTGCTAGAAAGAAAAAAGCCCAGAAGTTGTGAATGAGATTTCACAGAACCAGGGCTGAGGAACATCTTAGCTTACGTAAGTAGAACCTGGCTAGAAAGAAATTGCACATAAAGCCTACGAAGAAAGAAAAAGATATATATATATATATATATATGCCGCCCTATCTCCAAAGACTCAGGGCGGCTCACAACAATAAAACAATCAGTTAAAATTATAAAATACATAAGTTATATTAAAACTCCCAAACTCTAAAAAACTCTCTCAGTCAACATTAGATGATGTAAACAACCACGTCTTTAATTCGCAGTGGAAGGTGCGAAGATCCGGGGCCACCAGAGCCCCAGGGGGAGATGATTCCAAAGAGTGGGCACGCCCATAGAGAAAGATCTACCCCTAGGGGTCACCAGCCGACACTGCCTAGCTGACGGCACCCGGAGTAGGCCCTCCCTGTGAGAACGCACTGGGCGATGGACAGCTGTTGCTGGTAGCAGATGATCCGCCAAATATCCTGGGCCCAAGCCATGTAGGGCTTTATAGGTTATCACCAGCACCTTGAATCTCACCCGGCGGGCAACTGGTAACCAATGCAAGTCGCACAGGCGGGGTGTAACATGGGAGATCCCTCCTTTCCCCAAGTTAACCATTTCTCATAGGTGACCACTTACTCCTTCTAAAAGGGAAGCTATTAAGGAATGGTGACTGTGCCCCAAGTGAAGCCCAATCTGCAATAAGGTCCAAAGTAATAATTACTACCATTCACAAGATTTCTGTGTCTTACGTCTAATAGAAAAATTAAGTTTCCCAATCCTGCCTCTGTAGAGATTGGTTATTTTCTTAAATGCATTATCCCAAATACTCTCAGTATTGAAAAATCAGTCAATTAAAAAAAAAATCTAATACAGCACAAAACATGTTCCAAAAAAGATTCATAGAAAGATAATGATTTGTGTTGTTTATTGATAAATCAGCCAAAGACATTTAATAAAGCAATGGAGCAGAACTAGAGGGAAGAAGAGAAGTTTTTGTGGGGATGTTAATGAGCAAGGTATGAAGAGATATTTTTAATAAATGTTCCTTAAGCTTCTGCATTTTCAGATTTCAACATCTTCCCAAGTGTCTCAGCTGAATTTTTCTGCAGCTGATGGGAAAACAGAGGTAAAAATTAAATGCAAAAACCACAGAGATACCACCATTGTCATTCAGCCAATTAAAAGACTGTAATAGTTAGCAAGGATACTTGAGATTTTCTGAAAGTGGCAACCTGGCTATACTTCCCTCTTCTCTTATATAGTGGATGTGGGAGCAGAAGAGAAAGAAGATAAAGAATTGGAGAAGATAACAAAATACAAAGACTTGTAAACATCTGTGGCAAAAGAAAGCAAGTGTAGTACCAATAATAATGGGTTCCTTGGGTCCAATCTAGAGCATCACTCGAACACCATCAGCATTGACAAAATCACCATTGGTCAATTACAAAAGGCAGCTTTCCTTGGAATAGCTTGCATCCTGTGATGATACCTTTAACACCATCAGACATCAATATTTCAATACTTCAAACTAGGGCATATAAAATCTTTGCAAGACCTATCCTTGAATACTGCTCACCTGCCTGGAACCCTCACTGTATTTGAGACATCAATACATAAGAGAGGGTCCAGAGATATTTTACTAGAAGAGTACTCAAATCCTCTGCTTGAAATAAAATTCCCTATCCCACCAGGCTTGAAATTTTAGGCCTGGATAGCCTTGAACTATGCCATCTACATTCTGACCTAAACTTAGTACACAAGATTATTTACCATAACGTCCTTCCTGTTAATGAGTACTTTAACTTCAACCGGAATAACACAAAGGCTATCAATAGATTCAAACTCAATGTAATTCACTCTAATCTTGATTGTAGGAAATTTGACTTCTGCAATAGAGTAGTAAATGTCTGGAACACTCTACCTGGTCCTGTTGTTAGTCTCTCTAACCCCCATACCTTTTACCTTAAACTGTCTACCATGGACCTTTCACGTTTCTTAAGGGGTCCCTAAGGGGGCGTACATAAGCACACCAGCATCCCTATCATCCCTGTCCTACTGTTCCCATTTATATGTACTCGTTTTATGTGTTTATGGCTGTTTTGCTTATTTATATCCTTTTATTTGTGCCAACTTTTTTTCATGTGTCCATGTCTATGTCTATACTGTTACTTGTTTCCTTGTACTTGTTGACAATAAAATAAAATAAAATAAAATAAATAAAAAATAAAATAAAATAAAATAAAATAAAATAAAATAAAATAAAATAAAATAATAAAAT
>WNWU01000012.1:32374100-32413165 GCA_012654045.1 Ptyas mucosa
AAAATAAAATAAAATAAAATAAAATAAAATAAAATTACTTTTCACAGGTCTGTGGAGAGGACTTCATATATGGACAAAAATGCCAAATTGAGCCTGAACATCTGACTGACTGTGTGATGAACCATAGTTATAATAAAAGCTTCCCAGTAAATGGATCCCAGAACAAGCTTCAAGGAGCAGCTCTAAATGTCCAATTAATATAACCCTGTCTGCAGCAATGAGTGTCATTCTAAACATGATATCTTACATACAGAAAAACGTAATTCTGTATTTTCCTTTTGCTTAGATTCAGATATCCCATTTAAACCCTAACCATTCACAGGCAAGTATTTTGAGGAGTCAAGTTTTGAGTTCAATGAATTATCATTATGAAATAGATTTGTGTGTCATCCAATGATCAGCTCTAAATCAACCCCCCAGCTCCTGCTCACAACACCAAAAGCAGCACTAGCCTTGCTCCTTTTTCAAAAAATCTTGCATCGCACAGACACACACCCAGCACCATTGCTTCTGCCTCACCCGATTAGCTGGGCCAGTTTGTCCCATGCAGCCAAAGGCCTGGGTCAAACAGTGTTTGGGTGAATGGACAGGGACGAAGTGTGAGGGGCAGAGGGCTAGGGGCCCATGGGCTGTAGGGAATGGCCGGTGGAGGACCAGCAGAGGAGGAAAACTGGGTGTAAATGGGCTGACGCAGGTGGCTGGGGGTGAAGGAGGTTCGGCCAAGGGTCTGGGCCTAAACATCCTAATCCAAAACCACTTACTCCTTCTAATAGGGAAGCTACTAAGGGGGAAGGGCTGATAGTATCTCAAGTGGATCTTAATCTGCAATAAGAGCCAAAGAAATAATTTTTACCATTTCCAATATATCTATGAACTTTTTTTATTAAGTTTCCTAATCTTGCCTCTGTAGAAATTGATTATTTTCTTGAATTTATTATCCCAAATACTTGACTTTCTCCAAGTGTGAACAAAAAATCTAGTATGTCAGAAACACACTCCAAAACAAGGTTTGTGGAAAGATAATGCTCTGCTTTGTTTATTGATGAATCTGTTAAAGATATTTTATAGAGCAACAGGGCAGAACCAGAGGGAAGAACATAATTTTTTGTGGGGATGTCCATAACAGTAACATAAAACAATGGTTGTTGTTATGTTTTACATTTTGCAGTGCATATGTTTTTAATTTTGTGCTGTGCCCTTGAAGGGCTTAGGAGGGTAAGCAGCTTGGGAGAGGGAATGGATCAAAACAGAAGAACTGACCTGATAGGGGAGGTTGAGAGGCAACTTCCCAAAAAGTGTTCTGAGTCTTATTGTATCTGAAAATATAACACGTTGGTAACAAATGTGGTTGTGGGGATGGGGAGGTATGGGGTTATTATGCACCACACTTCTGGGTCCTACACAAGAACTTCACTTAATAACAAAAATCTGGTACTCACCCTTAAATCGATGTTTTGGGCAGCAATATCTGAAAAAAATATACCAAACATGAACATTCGAAAAAATTCTATATTATCTCTATTTTATCATAATTCACTAGTGTATTTCTATTTGTGCTATCCCTTGCTCCCTCCCTTCCATTAAAATCCTTGAGCAGCGGAAATAAAAAGAAAACATTAACACAAAAATCCATATAGAACTAATATAGCTGATGGGACACTCATTAGGCAGTTCCACACTCTTCATTTCTGCAGGAATTCTGCTTATGTTACACCTGAAAGGACCACTTTATTCCAATTATTGGGAATGCTGAGCACTGGTGTATAGAGCGGGGCATCATCACTCACTAATATGGAAGGTGATCCCTCACTTGTCTAAAAGTAAATTAAAAAAGCAAAAATAAAACGAATGTAATGGACTCCTCCTCACAATGCCTAATCAACTTTATGAAAAATTGTGATTACTCTCTGAGTCTCTTGTCATGCCTCTTAGAAACTTTGAGTCACAACTGGAAAAGCCCTGGTGTAGACAAATTTACAGTGAAACCAATAGCCTTCAATTTTTATTTGCTTCTTGGGCAGATCCCCTGAGCAACAATTATTTCCCACCGAACCAGCCTTGGGGGTATCTGTGGACTCTTGTCTGTTTTTTCCTGGAGACAAGGGTGTCCTCAAATCTCTCAGAAAAGGAAAAGTTAGAATAGTAAGCAGAACTTACCAGAGTACCAGAAGAAGAGCAGCAGAGTGAGCAGCAGAAAGCTCCCTGGCTTCAAGATTCCTCACTGAACTTGGCTGAAGTAGGACTGTCTGGAGCAGTTGATGCTGAAGATGAGGCCTCACTGCTTTCCGCTGCCCTTCCAGACTATATAGGCATATCCTGACTACTTTGGTGACGCAACCTCTTCCTTCTGGATACAATTGGATGTGGAATTTGCTTTTGCTGAAATCTGTCAAGCTGGTCAGTTTGTAAACTTCCTTTAACACAATTAACCCAGGGTTCAAGAAGCACCTGTCTCCTGATTAAAATATTTTCATACTTCTGCATGACAGTGAAGAAATTAAAGTGCTCTGGGACTTTAGATTCAAAGAACACAACCATCTGCCACATAACACCACAGACATTTCTTATCAACTGTTGATAAGAAAGACAAAAAATTCTGGCTAGCAGAAAAAAAGAGAAAGAACTGGAGAAGGTAACAAAAAACAAACTTGCAAATAGAAATAGAATGTCTGTGGCAAAAGAAAGACACCAATAATAAGAGGCCCCTTGGGTGCAATCCCAAAACAACTAGACCATCACTTGAACACCATCAGCATTGACAAAATCACCATTGGTCAATTGCAAAAGGCAGCTTTACTCAGAACAGCTTACATCCTATGATGATACCATTAATGCCATCAGACATCAATATTCGCTTTTCACAGGTCTGTGGGGAGGACTTCATATGTGGACAAAAATGCCAAATCCATTCTGAACATCTGGCTAAGTGTGTGATAAATCATAGTAAGAACAATAGCTTCCTAATAAATGGGTTCCAGGATTAAATAGTTAAATGGAACAAGCTTCAAAAGCAGGCCTAGACGTGTACTTAGTGTAATCCTGTCTGCAGCAATGAATGCCGTTCCTAGACAGGACATCTTATATATAGAAAAATTGAATTCTATCCATTCCTTTTCCTTAGATTCAATTATCCTATTCAAACCCTAACTGTTCATAGGCAAGTTTTTTGAGGACTCATGATATGTGTGTTATCCAGTGACCAGCTCGAAATCATTTGATGGTCTCTTCCTATGTTATTACAAGTTGTCATATTAAATAAATCAGTCAATAAATCAATAATCAATCCTTCATTTCCCTCCAGCCATATTGGTTACAACATTCTTCATAATATTTGCATCTAAATCAATAGAGTTGATTTCAGTAAAGGGTGAATAACATGAACCTGCATATTCCATCCAATTACCTTCCCCTTCCCCCCACCAACCTGTAGAAAAGTGGGAGAAATCATGTTTTGTTATCTCAAACCAGAATCGGAAAGGATCTTTGAGGTCACCTAGTCCAAGCTCCTGCTCAAAGCAGGAACACCTGAAGCTTGTCAGAGAGACATATGCCGGGCCTAAAGAGAACCTGTGAAGGGGATTGTATCTGAGGTAACTCCTATTTCCACTGATACATGCTCTTGCCAATAGGAAATCCCTACTTATATCTCATCTGAATCAGATTCCTTGCATTTTCAGCTCCAAGGTTCTGGTCCTGCCTCTGAGAGCAAGAGAAAACAAATCCAGTTCCTCCTCTTGATGACAACCATCCATCTATATTCTGCAGAAGGGTGTCTCCGTGTTTCCCTTAACTATTTTGATTGCCAACTATTATCCCTCTCATTAGAGGTCACATCCTATTTGTGGACCATGTAAATTTCAGAATTAATTTTCATATGAAGAGACAGTGAGTTTAAATACCAATTAGAGTAGTGTTGAAAATGAATTCAACCAACAAGCATGAAAACAAAGAGACTTTATTAAAAGAAAATAATAAAAACAATTTTGCAAAATAGGGTGGTATCCCAGCAGATCTCAACAAGGAGTTTGAGCCAGGAAGCCACATCTAAAGTTTCAAAAGCATTACATTTTACAGTTCCCTATCCAGATGCCCCCCCCGCCCCTCCTACATCGCATCCAGTGACCGATCACAGCTAAACGGAAGCACCTTTTAGAGAGAACCTCATCTCTTTCTCTAATTACATGTTCATCAACACCTCCCTATACCCATACAATATTTTGCAAGCATAGCTCTTTCTTATCTCTATTGCCTTAGCATTAAAGAGTGGGCCTCTTTCTAATGGGCCTCAAACAAAAGAAGATCTATTCTAACACAACATTGTTAACCAGTGGTGGGATTCAAATAATTTAACAACCGGTTCTCTGCCCTAATGATTTCTTCCAACAATCAGTTCACCAAACTGCTCAGAAAGTTAACAACCAGTTCTCCCGAAGTGGTGCGAATTGGCTGAATCCCACCACTGATTCTTACATATTGGTATGCTTTCAGCATGTTCTCCAACTATCTTAAAGCAGAATAATGTCTAACAAATTTAACAGAGTAGCAGAACTGGAAGGGAACCTACAGATCATCCAGTCCAGCCCCCTGCCTGATCAAAATTGAATCTTCATTTATATGCATTTCTAACCTATATATCTACATACTGTTTTATTTTTTAATTTTCTCATATCCTACAGTAGGAACTGTTTTCTTTTTATTTCTTTGGGTTCAGAAATGAACCAAGGATTCAGTTGTAACTCAACTAACACCTTTTTATTTGTTTCTCATATACAGATCACCACGATAATAACTGGCCAGAGGAGGAGCATCGGTATATATACACAGGGGGAGGAGCAGAAGGTAAGGAGGAGTTCGGAAGGGTGAAAGGGTAATGTGGATGTTGATCCTTGCATTGTACATATATTAGGTTGATTATTTTACATGACAAATCCCCCTCTTAAAATATTCAACCTCTTATTATCTTACACATAACTTTGAAGTTAGATACATGTGTTGCTTTGATGATAATGGTTTAGTCAATATATCTGCTGTTTGTTCAGACGTGTCACAATGAATTAATTTTACAAAGCCAATGTCCGACATTTGTCTCACATGCTTAAACTTAATGTCAATGTGCCGAGATCTCTTTCCGACAGCTTCAGCGGCAGAGATGTCTATGGCCGCTTGATTGTCTTCTTTGATGAGTATTGGATAGTCAGGTTCTGTCCATATTTCAGTCAGGAGATCGTCAAACCATGTTAGTCCATTAGCGGCCTTTGATAAACATACATATTCTGCTTCGGCCGTTGAAGTTGCAACAAGACTCTGTTTTCCAGTAAACCAGTAGACTGGGGAGTCATTCACAAATAAAACATAACCTGATGTGCTTTTGCGGCTTTTCGAGTCTGCGGCCCAATCAGCATCCGCAAAACAAGACAAAGCTGGTTTCTCAGATAAGGATGGTTCCAAATACAAACAGAAGTTAATGGTAGAGTTTAAATACCTTAATATTCTTTTTATACTTTCCCAATGAAAAAGAGTTGGTTTACTTACACTTCTGGAGAGAAGGTTTACAGCTAGAGTGATGTCCGGATGAGTCCAATTAGATATGTATAACAAAGACCCAATTATAGATCTATACAAGGTATTATTAGTGAAAGGCTCGTATTCTCCGTTCATATTTTTCACAAAATCAATCGACATAGGCGTATCTGAGGTTTTGGAATTGCACATGTTACATTTTTGAATTAATTCCATAATTTTTTCTTTTTGGGACAATTTAAAGCCTTTTGATGTTTTTTCTATTTGTACCCCTAAATATTTATTTACCTTACCCAAAATTTTCAGATTGAAATGATTACTCAACTCTTTTGCAAATTCTTCGCATTTCACCCTTTCTTTCCCAAAATACAAGATGTCGTCTACATAGACGAGTACGTATTCTTTTGAATTACCTGTAGATTTAACAAAAAAACATAAGTCTGCAGAGGTGGCTTTGAAACCCAAATTAATCAGGATTTTTGACAGGCAGTCATACCAATGCTTTCCTGATTGTCTTAATCCATAAAGACTTTTATTTAATAGCCAAAAATTATTTGATTGGGAATTTTCATTGGGTGGTGCTTTCACATATATCTTTTTATCGAGATCAGCGTGAAGGTAGGCGGTTTGGACGTCGAATTGATAGACATCTAAATTTAGAATGGATGCTAGTGTGAAGGCAACTTTCACGCTTTCTGATCTTACTTTTGGGGAATAAGTGTCTTCATAGTCATCCGGAAACCCTGAGCGACTAATCGGGCTTTATATAGTAATTTTTTGTCCTCTAATTCTTTTATCTTAAACACCCACTTGGTGCCAATGGGTGATTTTTCTAAAGGTGAGGAGACTGGTGTATATACCTTTAGCTCCTTCAAGCTATCCATCTCCTTTTTAATGGCCTCCTCCCATTTTTGTCTTTCTTCAATGGGTAGTCTAGATATATCATGGTAGTCCTTTGGTATTAACTTTGTGGTGTCTATAGAGAGTACATAGTCTTGTAATTTTTTGGGTTTTGTGTTTCTATTTAATCTAACCGGTCTATTCTGTGGTGCTTCATCAGTGTGTAGAAATCTAGTTTCTTTGTTGGATAGCTTATCTATATGTATTACTGGATGTCCTTCCTTCCATTCCTTTTTATCAATTTTTGTGTGATTTGGCCTAATTTTGTTTGGTGATATTGGGTTTGTTTCATTTTGTTTTTGTTCACTATTTTCTAATGTATTACCTTTTTTATTATGGCATAAATCGTTCAAGTGTAGTTTAGACCAGTTGCTATGTTCATGGAAATTTGCAGTCCTTGAGATGACAAAATTGTTGTTCTGGTCTATGAATCTATATCCTTTCTCACTTTCCCCCCTCTTACCAGGAGGAAAGTTTCCAAACCGCAAGACAGCTGATAGTCGCTGTTCTTGCGGTTCTACGGAGCCCTGGGTTGGCGCTTCAAAAAGAAGCATCCGGCGATGTCGCGATCCCACCGGAAGTCCTGAAGTCATAAAATATCTTGTTAAACTGTATAGATCTATTAATCTGTTAAGTGTGTATTAGTTAAATTGAGTAATGATAGGTTTGATTAGGTAATATTTAACTGTTTTATTAACTGCTGTAATTATAAATGGATACTAATTTTGTTAAATTAGATGGAATAAGAAGAAAGAAGACTTGCTTTCCTTTTTTATTTATTTGTTTAATGATTATGATAAGTGAGAGATGGAGTTGAATTTAGAGGATTTAAGCTGTATTTTATAGTTTGTATTTGCTCTGGGAAGTCGGGGGGGGTGTTTGGGGAGGGGGGAGAAAATGTATGTAAAACCTTTAAAACTTTTTCAATAAAAAAAACATTTCTTCATACAATGTGTTCATTGTCGCCTGCTGAATCACTAATATTTTAATATTTTAAATATTACTCAATGTTCCACCATAATTCCAATATCTCAATTTTATAGAAACACCAATAAAACTAATTATTAATAAGGTTTAATCAGTCCTGGAATTATATCTCTAAGTCCCCTGAATTTATAGTCTTTAAAAGCTATACGTTTCAACATATTTTTTACACACTGTTAATAATAATAATAATACATTTAAATATACCTAATCATAGTCTTCCACCTCCTAACCTTAATATATTTTTGATTCTAATCAATTCTATTATATGTCAATATGTGTACTACTATTTTCCCAATTTATACTTTCTACGATTTTCTACTTTTTTCTATTTTTTTCTAATTTTAATACAATCACCGTATTGCAAGATACTTTATCTCTATCCATCATCTCTTAGCCTTTTTAGAATTTCATCACTTATTGACTTTTTGATAACTCTTTTATATTTCTTTTTTGGAATCTTATGTTTCTTTCTAACATTTTTGCACAGACTGAATGTTCCCTCTGCCTTACCCCTTGTCTCCTTCTGCTGCATTATTTGCATCCATAACCCTTTCATTATTTTTTGGAAATCTTCCTTTTTTTCTCTCTGTTTTATTGTAAACTCTAAATTATCTATTTCATTCGGGGTACTTATCGTTACTGTCTCTTCAGTATTTTTGTCTTCTTGTAACTTCTTTTGATTCGTCTTCACCACCACTCCTTTTAATTTCTCATTTGTCTTCTGAATATTCTGTTCATCTTTTCCCACCATTTGTTGAAGATCTTCTATATGCACATCTTTATCTTTGAACAATCCAGTCTGATGGGATCTTGAGAGGGCAAATGCCAGTTTTGGGCCCTGGAGAACAGAGTAAAGTTATAAAGTGAATGACAAATTATTCACTTTATAACTTTAATCTATCCTTCTTTTTAATGACACAGAAAACAGGACCTATTGTCATAATTAGTATAAACTGTGACAGAATGATTGTTATTAAGTTGCCAAGTAGTAACTCCTCCCTATGTAAGACTGGAGAGCACAGGACCAAGTGGTCCTCTCCTCTTCTGGGTGGTCCTTCCTTCCCCAATTTAGCCATATCTCAAAGGTGAACATTTACTCCTACTTATAGGAAAGCTATTAAGAGGAATAGGCGATGGTACCCACAAGTGGACCCCAATCTGCAATAAAAGCCAAAGAAATAAATGTTGCCATTCCCACTACATTTATGAAGGTGTTTCTATTAAGTTTCCTAATTGTGTCTCTATAGAGATTGATTTTTTCTTGAATTTATTATCCCAAATACTTGATTTTCTTCAATTATGCAACAACAACTTTACCTAAAAAATCTGGTAGGGTGGAAACAAGTTCCGAAAGAAGATTCATGGAGATATAATGCTTTGCTTTGTTTATTGATAAATCTGCGAAAGACATTTAATACAGCAACAGAGCAGAATCAGAGGGAAGAGCAGAATTTTTGGGGGGATGTTAATGAGCAGGGCATGAAGATGGTGAGATATCCTTAATCAATGTTCCTTAATCTTCTACATTTTAAGATGTCAACATCTTCCGAAGCGTCTCAGCCGAAGTCTTCTTCCACCCCGACTGAAGAGAAACAGGAAAGGGAAACAGGGATAAAAACTAAATTAAAAATCCAGAGAGATACATCCACTGTAGTGGCTCACCCAGCCAAAAGTCTGTAATAGTCAGCAATATTACTTGGCATTTTCTGAAAGTGACAACTTGTCAATGCTTCCCTCTCCCCCTAAAATTAGTAACATATTCTCCTTGGAACCACCATGCAATTTATCTGTGGCAAAAAATAGCTTTGGAGTGAATACTTGAAAGGAGGATAAGTTTTCACACTTTTTTTTGAAGCCTAGAAATCCAGGACTTCCTATCCAAATGCTTTCTTCTGCAGTTGCACAGAGTGAAACATATACTTACACATAAGCATTGCAGAAATCACACTTGTTGATATAAGTCCTGCCATTAGAGCCACAAATGGGTCGCTCATCACGGGGGCAGAAGCGTCTTGGGTACCTCCGACAATAACGCTATGGGAAAAAGCAAATGATTTATTTCATAGGACTACCCTGCCCTTCTTTTTAAGGGGGCAAGTCTGATGACGATTTGAATACCCTGGGCTAAATTGACTATCTCTTTTTATCCCATCAACTTTTAATTCTTTCTTCTGCAAAGTCCCTTCCTGTTCCAGGTGGTCCAGCTTCTTGTATTATATACAACAGCAATGCTGGAAAATGGATCTGGGATTTTTAGGAATTAGAATTTATAGTCGTTATATTTCTGTTTTGATCTGCATAGTTTGCAACACCTGCCTCACTATTAAGGCTCCATATGCACGTAATGGACAGAAACAGAACTGGCCTGATGGAGGAAGATGAGAGGAAACTGCCTGAAAAATCATTCTGAGTCTTATTGTATCACAGGTTACAACATGTTAGCCACAAAGGTGATGGGGATGGGGAGGGACAGGCATGGCTTTATTATTATGCACCCACACTTCTGGGTCCTATCCAAGGACTTCGTTTAATAACTAAAATTTAATAACTAAAAGTACTCACATTTAAATTGAGTCTTTGTGCAGCAATATCTGAAAAAAAAACATGCCAAATGTGAACATTTGAAACAATTCCATATTATCTCCTATTTTTTATAATTTACTAGTGCATTTCAATTTGCCCTGCCCATTGCTCCACCCCTCCCATTAAAACCCTTGACCAACTGAAATAAAAACAAAACATTAACACAAAATCCAGTGAAAACAAACCATTACAGGTAATGGGGTTGTCTATAGGAAAGTCAATACTGTTGATTTCTACAGGAATTCTGCTTCTGTACCTGAAAGAACCACTTTATTCCAACTATTGGAAATGCTGCATCAGGAACCTCTTAGGAACTATGAGTCACAACTGGAAAACCTCTGGTTAGTGGAATAGCCAATTCTGCACCAAGAGCTTCCAATTTTTATTTGCTTCTTGTACAGATCCCCTGAGGATCTATGTGGACTATTGTCTGCTTTTTCCTGGAGACAAGGGTGTCCTCAAATCTCTCAACAAAGGAAAAGCTGGAGTAGTAAACAGAACTTACCAGAGTACAATGAGAAGAGGAGCAGAGCGAGCAGCAGAAAGCTTCCTGGCTTCATGATTCCTCACAGAAGTTGGTTGAGGGAGGACTCTTTGGAGTAGCAGATGCTGAAGATGAGGCTTCACAGCTTTCCTCTGCCCTTCCAGGCTATATATGCATATCCTGACTACTTTGGTGATGAAATCTCTCCCTTCCGGATGCAATTGAATGTGGAATTGGCTGTTGCTGAAATCTGTGGCAAGCTGGTCAGTTTTTAAACTTCCTTTTACACAATTAACCAGAATTCAAGAAGCACCTTTCTCCTGATTTAAATATTTGTAAACTTCTGCATGAAAATGATGAAATTACAGTGCTCTGGTCCTTTAGAGTCAAAGAGACAATCATCTGCCACATAATACAACAGAATTAACAAGTGATAAGAAAGACAAAGGAGTCTGAATAGTGGATTTGGCAGCAGAAGAGAAGAGAAAGAACTGGAAAGGATAACGAAATACAAACTCTTGCAAATAGAATGTCTGTGGCAAAAGAAATCAAATGTGGCACCAATAATAACAGATGCCTTGGGTGCAATCCCAAAACAACTAGAGGAACACTTGAACACCATCAGCATTGACAAAATCACGATTAGTCAACTGCAAAAGGCAGCTTTACTCAGAACAGCTTACATCCTGTGATGAGAACTTTAACACCATTGGACATCAATATACGCTTTTCACAGATCCTTGGGGAGGACTTCATACGTGGACAAAAATGCCAAATCCAGTCTGAAGATCTGGCTGACTCTCTGACAAACCAACTATTTTGATTGCCAACTACCATCCCACTTACTAGAGGTCACATCTGTTGTGGCCCACCAGATTTGGACAGTGAGGAGGTTGGGGAGAAACATGGGCCAGTCCTGGAGTCTGGGGAAGGCTCGGACGAGGGTTCTGCATCGGAGGCAGAGAGTGGGCCAGGGCCAAATGCAAGTTATCAGCTGCCTTCAGAGTCAGACATCAGTGAGGCAGATGAACAGCTGCAGCCTATTCCCAGTGTGCGCATGTGCAGAGTTGCCAGATGAAGGGAACAGCTAAAGAACAAGGGTTGACTTGGGAGTAAGGCCACAGGTGGACAATGAATGGCCCTTCCTAGAGGGAATAAAAGAGGAGCGAAAGGGGAGTGGAGTTTGCAGGAGACAATTAATTCGACTCTGAGACTCCTTGCCAAGTTTGGAAGATATCAGCCTGACAGCTCTCCAAGCCAGATAAGGTCTGTATCTATAAATTCTCCCTTGAAAGACGCTGCTTAAGGTAAATAAAAATAAGTCACTGGTTGTTTAATAAAAGGGGTTTTGTAGGGATCAGGATTTGGCTTCGTGCTTTTTGGGGAAGCCTAGGTCAGAACAACATCCTATTTGTGGACCATGTAAATTTCAGCATTAATTTTAATATAGAAAGAGGAACAGTTTTAAACACCATTTTGAATAAGTACTAGCTTCTCCTAGGAAACAATAGTATGCTTTAAAAGTAAATAATACATTGGATTTCTATAGATGTGTAAGCCTGCCAGTCTGGTTTCCTACAAAATACTCAATCTATCCCCAAACCATAAGGAGTGGGATGCTAGAATGTGGTCTCTACTGGATCCTTCAATACCCTAGATGCCAATACTCAGAGCCTATTTTTCACACTCTACTCCTTCACCGGCTGGAGCATAAAAGTGAGACACCCTTACTCATTCAGTGTTCTCTGTGGCTCACTGGTTATGTTTCTAACTCTGGTTTCTTTCAATGGACTTTTCGATAAAAGAGAGTCCACAATGCTCTTAGAAGTTAAGAAAAGTCTTATTGAAGTGATGAGGCCGTATGGTTTAAGATATGGTGCAGTAGTTTCTTCTTTCACCACAGGACACACTGTTGACAAGCTAAGTGTTCAGTTAAACCACAACCTCTCCTAAGTAATCAAGACAGAATTTCTGAAATATTCTAAATTTCTAAGAATGAAAATATGGAACCAAGCAAGATCTGAATTTAAAAAGGGAATGGAAAACATGATTTCCTTTATTTAAACAACAACAACAACCTAGAAGACATGAAATGGCCCCTGTTGCCAACTTAGAATTTTAGAATTCTGCAATCCAAAATTTAAGAATCAGAAAGATTCAGTCAAATAATGCTGTTATACAGAAGATGAATGGCTTACATAAGATCATTACCAGAAATTCATATATCAAGGATGCCTTTGCCAATCCTCTTGATTCAGGTCAACAGTAGCATGTCACTAGATCTAACTTATATTTGTGACCAGATATTACTATCCATAGCGATTCTAAGAAGCATAGGTTGTTCCACTTTTTATGTAGGAGAAATTTTCTGACAGTAAGAACAATCAACCAATGGAATAGTTTGCCTTCAGAGGTTGTGGGCACTTCATCACCGGAAGATTTCCGGAAGAGATTGGACAGCCACTTGTCAGAAATGGTATAAGGTCTCCTGTTTGAGCAGGGCATTGGACTGGATAAGGGGTCTGCAACCTTAAACACTCAAAGAGCCACTTGTGTCCATTTCCCACAGAAAACAAAACATTAGGAGCCCCAAAACCTGGGTGGGCATTGCCAATTCAACATCACTCACTCCCAGCCAGTCACATGACAGCCCCAGACATGCCTACCCAGGTTTTGTGGCTCCAGGTATTTTCTTTTAAATAAGTCTCTCTCTCCCCCCTCTCATCTAAAGGGATGGATGGAGGAGGAAAGGGAGGAGGAAAAAAAGGGGCGAGAAAAAAGTTTTCCAAAGTTTGTTTTTCAGCGAACGCTTCCCCTAACCCTGCCCGCTGCCTTCTCTTCTCTTGCTGGGAGTTGCTCCGAGCGCAGAGGGGAAGTGTTCGCTGAAAAAGAATGGGGTGAGAAAAAAGTTTCCCAAAGTTTTAACAGCCGAGAAAGCTGAGAAAGGGTGAGAGCCTCCGCTGGAAGAGCAAGGGAGATGCTAACTCCGCGCTCGGAGCAACTCTCAGCAACTCCCAGCAACATCCAAAGTCATCCTTTTTTCTCACCCCTTTTTTTCCTCCTCCCTTTCCTCGCCCCGAACGGCCGGTGGACGAGGCTGCCCGAAGCATTCCTTTCCGAGGGGCTTCTCGGAAGCGGGGACCTGAAGCGGAAAGTTCCTTTCCGATGTGGGAGAGGGAGAGGGGCGCAGGTCCCCCACCCCGCCTCAACTCCCCGCTTCCCTCCCCCGGCTGAACTTGAGGCGCGGGTGCCGAGAAGCCCCTCGGAAAGGAATGCTTCGGGCAGCCTCGCGGCTACCAGAGCAGCCTCACCCGCCGGCCGTTCGGGGCGAGGAAAGGGAGGAGAAAAAAAAAGGGGCGAGAAAAGTTTCCCAAAGTTTCTTCTCCTCTCGCCCCCTGCCCTCTGGGCCTCTGGCTTTCCCCCCCACACTCAGCCTTCCCCCCTCTCTGCACGTTCATGCACACATACACACTCACCGACACACGCAGCCACACACCTGCACACAGACGGCTGGGCTAGCCAGCACTAAACAGAGTCAGATGTTCTCCAGAGCTGAGCAGATCTGCAAGGGAATCTGCTTTGGGATCCCCTCGGGCTGTTCCTGTCACTTTCTATAACTAAAACTTGAGGGGTGGGGAAGTCCCTGCTGGGATGAAGGAAAGAAAACAAGGAAGGAAAAAATGAAGGAAAGAATGAAGAAGGAAAGAAGGAAGGAAAGAAAAGAAGGAAGGAAGGAAGGAAGGAAGGCAAGAAAGAAAGAAGAAAAGAAGGAAGAAAGAAGGCAAGAAGGAAGAAAGAAAGAAGAAAGAAAGATTTCTTTCTGCCTTCCTGCCTTCCTTCCCCTTCTTCCCTTCTTCCCAACAGGGACTCTCCCCCACTCCCCGAAGTTTTTAGTTGGTTTCAAAGAATTCAACAGCTGGAATGCAAGCGGAGGGGAGGGGAGAGAGAAAGAGAGAATGAGAGAGGCAGAGTGGGGGAGAGAGAGAGAAAGAGGTGGAGAGAGAAAGAGAATGAGAAAGAGTGGGAGTGACAAGATAGGGCAAAAACGTAAAATGTGAGGACAGTCGTAAGTTTGAGGACTGGTCACAAGTGCGAGGACCAGTCAAAAATTACTTTTTCAGCCCTCTGAGTAGTCCATATGCACAAAAGGACTACCCAGAGGGCTGAAAAAAGTGATTTCTGACAGGTCCTCGCACTTCTGACCAGTCTTTTTTTATTTTGAAATTTACCAGTAGCTGCTGCATTTCCCATCCCCGGCTTATTCTCGAGTCAATAAGTTTTCCCAGTTTTTTGTGGTAAAATTGGGGGCCTCGGCTTATATTTGGGTCGGCTTATACTCGAGTATATACGGTATATATTTCCTGACCAACCAGTTGGGTAATTATAATTTTTTAACAGGGTGTCATTCAGGGACACCACAATTCCTTGCCTTAATTTCAAAGATGGTGCCTGCTTCCAATATACTGCCATGCAGTTTCTACCCTTTAAGGAGGCCACTCTGCCCCTATTTTAAATTTCTCTGCTAGAAAAAAAGGAGGGAAATGAAATGGCTGTGTTGGGACTTGAGCAGTCAGCCTTCGAAGTAAAAAAGGAAAAGGAAAAAAATATCCGTGCAGGTACTACATAGTGAAATTGAGTGCTCATAGGAGTTGGTGCTTGAGACTCCTTTTCTGGAGTTCCCCCTCGGTCTTCACTTAATGATGGCAACTGTGACTGCCAGAACTGCCATTACTAGGTGAGGTAGTCACATGATGTCTCACCACATGACCACATCAATTAGAATGGGCAATTCTGGTCTCAGTTGTCATTAGAAATCAAGAACTACCCATAGACTCAACCAACTACATGGTTTATGCCAAGGGAAGCAGCTGGTTGTTCTCATTGTGTGATGTCTCCTGTGGATGGCGGCTCCTCCACATCTTCCTCAGAGGCCTTGACAGAGTATGAGCGCATTCCTGCAACATCTAGTAGTGCTGAACCTGAACTGCTGGCAGAACATGCCTCGATTGGGGATAGTTCACAGGCCAAGGAGGGAGAGGCAGAGGAGCTACCAGCCTTGGAAGATCCTAGAGTACACAGGGCAGAGAGGTGAAGATCTGCCAGATTGATGGAGAAAAGTGCAGCCCTCTTAATCGGCTGCACTGGGAGGGGCTATTTATCATGGCAGGCACAGGGAGGCGTAGCTGGAAGCAACATGTGTGGGTCATGGCCAGATGCTTGTTTGTGTTTCCAGAACTCTGCATCTTGTGGATTTAATTCAGATGCAGAGAGCATTTATGTTTGTGTTTGGAGCAGCCAGTTATGTCAGGTGGACTAATTGGCCATTGCCTGGTTAGTCTGGAGCTTGTTCATGGCTGGCTTCACTGAAAACTGCCCTCTGGCTTGGACTATTCCTTTGACCTCTCCTTGCAAGCCCTGAAACTCAGACCACCGGACTTGTTGACAAATGTCAGTGGAGGCCCCTAATCTCAGAGGGGATTTTGGGCTGTTTGTTTTTGGAACCTACCTAGGCAAAACCTTTATTTCCAAGGCTGTTTTTGGTTTGGCTGTAAGTTTGTTTTGCTTTTAGTTATCTACTTGGTCGCAAGCCAATTACTGTGCTAAGTTTGCAGCTGGGGGTTAGCTGAAAACTTGAAATTGAAATGTTGAGGGAACAGACTGAATAAAGCTCTCTACATCAACCCTGATGTGTGGGTGAGTGGGGGCAACACACATTGTGAGGAAGGGAAGGGGGAAAATATCTGGGTAAGTACTAGATAGTAAAATGGAATACTCAGAGGAGTTGGTTGTTGGAACTGTATTACTTCTTTTCTGGAATTCCCTTTTGGTCCTCACATAATGATGGCAACTGTGACTGTCAGAATTTCCACTAATACCCATGTTTCCTCAAAAATAAGACTCGGTCTTATATGAATTTTTGTTCCAAAAGACACATTGGGGCTTATTTTCCAGTTACGTCTTAATTTCAGGGTAGTGCAGTACTAAATAGGTTCGTCATGGTTGACAATCTTAACTGAGGCTTATTTTTGGAGTAGGGCTTATACCAGCATCCTGAAAAGTCATGCTAGGACTTATTTTCTGATTGGGCCTTATTTTGGGGAAAACAGGATACATGCTGTAGCCATATGATGACTCATTGTACAACCACATCAATTAAAATAGGCAATTGACATCTCAGTTGCCATTAGAAACCAAGAACTACCCATTGAGTCAATCAAGAACATGGTTCATGCCAGGAGAAGCAACTGGTTGTTCCTATTTGGAGGAGATTCAGGGAAGCAAAGCAAGGAAACTCATTTTTGGCAGTGAGTCCAGAACTGTTTGCCTCTGACACTTCCTGCCTTCCAGAAAAGAAGTGCTGAATCCTTGTCTTCATAATCAAGCTATGCAGTGGTGAACTCCAATATTTTTTTTACTACCGGTTCTATGGGCATGGCTTGGTGGGCATGACAGGGGAAAGATACTGCAAAATCTCCATTACCACCCTACTTCTGGGGGAAGGATATTGCAAAGTCTCCATTCCCACCCTACTCTGGGGCCAGCCAGAGGTGGCATTTGCCAGTTCTCTGAACTACTCAAAATTTCCGTTACTGGTTCTCCAGAATCTGCTGGATTTCACCCCTGAAGCTATGCCTCTAAAAGGAAAATATGTACTTTGCCTCCCAGGTCAGAGATCAGGTGTTAAAATTTCATATTTGAATACACCTGAACAGGAATGAGTTCCTGGATATACATGTAGATATCCAAGGCAGACGTTGAGGAAGGTTCTTGTGCCAATATGTTAGCGGTCCAGGGATCATACCATATGCAGAAGTGCTTGTGCTATTATAAGAAACGTTCTCCTCATTTATGTGATAACAGTAACCCATGCTTAATTCTTAACTCCTGTTGTTTACATATACTATTATATAGCATATAATATTAGTAATACATATAAATATATAATGTGAATTTTATTAATACATTTATCATTTATCATATTAATGAATTTATCGTGCATTTAATCATCGTCATCGTCATTTGGAACACAACATGCCAGATATCACGGTTGTTGAGGGCTGAAGTATACAATGTATTGATATCGCTGTACCAGGAAATGCCAGAATCGAAGAAAAAGAACAGGTAAGAAATCATGAAATACCATGACCTGGCCATCGAAAGAACACTATTATGCATGAAATATGTAACAGTGATACTTATTGTCATTGGGGCACTTGGTACCATGTCCAAGAATTTTATAAAATATGTCAAGAAATTGCAGCTTCCTGCAATAATACCAGCGGAACTGCAAAAAACTGCACTACTCAGAACATCATATATTTTAAGAAGATACTTAAAATACTTGATGCGACGGAACCTGGAAGTGCAGCTGGCGATGGCGCACGTGCCCACAGAGAGGGCTCTGTGTGTCATCTCTGGTATGCGTGCCATAGGTTCACCATCGCGGTTTTAGTGGGATCCTGGAAACAAACCTTCTGGCTTGTGGGAACTAAAATAGATAGAATTTTCTGCTTGAGAGTTGTACAAAATCCATCTATGGCAGGATATGATAAATTTCTGAGTAAATATTCACAGGAACAAGAATCAATACAAACATTAATTTGTTTGTTCAAGGAGAAGGACAGAGTTACCCATAGTCATGATTTCTTCTCTAGCTATACAGAGTAAATCTTATACTTGTAAATACTTCTTGCAGAAAAAGCACATTGCTGTAAGATTTGTCACTGGAGACACAATGAGATGGGAATTTGAGATGTTTTGGGTTTTGGAAGGTGGAGTAAAGTTATAAAGTGAATGGCAAGTTATTCACTTTATAACTTAATCCACCCTTCTTTTTAATGACACGGGAAACAGGATCTATTGCCATAAACTTCCGACATAATTATTGTTATTAATTTGCCAAATAGTAACTCCTTCCTCTGTAAGACAGCAGAGGACAGGACCAAGTGGTCCTCTCCTCTTCTGGGTAGTCTTCCCTTCCCCAATTTAGCCATCCCTCATAGGTGAACATTTACTCCTCTGATAGAGAAGCTATTAAGGGAGAGTAGGTGATGGTATCCCAAGTGGACCCCAATCTGTAATAAGAGCCAAAGAAATAATTGTTACCAAGGTGCTTTGATTCAAGATGCTGGTAATGACCTATAAAACTCTACATGGCTTATGCCCAGGATACTTGGCGGACCATCTGCAACCAGCAACAGCTTCCCATCGCCTGGTGCATTCCCACACGAAGGGCCTGCTCCGGGTACCATCAGCTAGACAATGTCAGCTGGTGGCCCCCAGGGGTAGAGCCTTCTCTGTGGGCACGCCCACCCTTTGGAATCAACTCCCCCTGGGGCTCCGGCTCCGGCTGGCTCCGGCTGGCTCCTGATCTCTGCATCTTCCGCCGCGAACTAAAAACATGTCTGTTCGCGGCACCTAGTCTGGACTGAGGGGGTTTGTGATTATTTTAACAGGTTTTAATATTTGTTTATGTATGTATTTATGTTTTTATTGGTTGTTTTAATTGTTGTGAGCTGCCATGAGTCCTATGGAGATAAGGAGGCATATAAGTTATATTAAATAAATAAATAAATAAATAAATAAATAAATAAATAAATAAATAATTCACAAGAGATTTGTGAAGGTATTTTTTTATTATGTTTTCTAATCCTGCCTCGATAAAAGAGTCATTATTTTCTTGAATGTATTATCCCAAATACTTGGCTTTCTTCAAGTATGAACAACAACCTTATTGAAAAAATCTAGTATGGTAGAAACACTTTCCAAAAGAAGATTCACGGAGAGATAATGCTTTGCTTTGTTTATTGATTAAATCCGCCAAAGACATTTAATACAGCAACAGAGCAGAATCAGAGGGAAGAACAGAATTTTTTTGTGGGGATGTTAATGAGCAGGGCATAAAGATGGTGAGACATCCTTAATCAATGTTTCTTTGTCTTTTGCATTTTTCAAAACCTAACAGCTTAAGTGTTTTTCCACTGCGACTGATGGGAAACAAAGACAAAAATTAAATTAAAAAACCGCAGAGATGCATCCACCATCATGGCTCACCCAGCCAAAAGTCTCTAATAGACAGCAAGCAATATTACTTGGCATTTTCTGAAAGTGACAACTTGCCAATGTTTCCCTCTCCCCCTAAAATTAGTAACATATTCTCCTTGGAACCACCATGCAACTTATCTGTGGCAGAAAATGGTTTTTGAGTGAATACTTGAAAGGAGGATAAGTTTGCACACTTCTTTTTTGAAGCCTAGAAATTCAGGACTACTGATCCAAATACTTTATTCTCCAGTTGCACAGAGTGAAACATGTACTTACACATAAGCATTGCAGAAATCACACTTGTTGTTATAAGTCTTGCCATCAGAGCCACAATGGAATCGAGGACACTCGTCGCAGTAGGTTTTTGGGTACCCACAACAATATATCTATGGGAAAAAGCAAATGATTTATTTCATAGGGCTGCCCTGCCCTTCTTTTTAAGGGGGCAAGTCTGATGATAATTTGAATAACCTGGGCCAAACTGATTATCTCTTTTTATCCCATCAACTTTTAATGCTTTCTTCTGCAAAGTCTCTTCCTGTTCCAGGTGGTCCACCTTGTTGTAATATAGACCATTATACAACAGTAATGCTGGAAAATGGATCTGGGATTTTTGGAATTAGAATTTATAGTCATTATATTTCTGTTTTATTCTGCATAGTTTGCAACACCTGCCTCACTATTAAGGCTCCATTTGCACGTAAGATACACTAAAAGAAACATCTCTGTAACAGTAACTTAAAACATTGTTTAGTTTTTTATTGTTTACATTTTGCACTGCAAATGTTTTTAATTGTGTGTTTTGCCCTCGAAGGACTAAGGATGGTAAGCAGCTTGGGAGAGGGAATAAAAACAGAAGAACTGGCTTGATAGGGGAGAGTGAGAGGAAACTGCCTGAAAAATCATTCTGAGTCTTATTGTATCTGAGCTTACAACATGTTAGCCACAAAGGTTTTGGTGATGGGGAGGGAGAGGCATGGCTTTTTTATTATTCACCCACACTTCTGGGTCCTATCCAAGGACTTCATTTAATAACTAAAATTTAATAACTAAAATTACTCACCTCTAAACTGAACTGTGCAGCAATATCTGGGGGAAAAACATGCCAGATGTGAACATTTGAAACAATTCCATATAATCTCCTATATTTTTTATAATAGGTGCATTTCAATTTGTATTGCTCCCTCCCTCCCTTCCATTAACATCCTTGACTGGCTGAAATAAAAAGAAAACATTAACACAAAACATTAACACAAAATCCAGTGAAAACCAACCATTACAGGTGATGGGGATGTGAATAGGAATTTCAATACTGTTGATTCCTATAGGAATTCTGCTTCTGTACCTGAAAGAACCACTTTATTCCAACAATTGGGAATGCTGCATCAGACCTCTTAGGAACTATGAGTCACAACTGGAAAACCTCTGGTTAGTGGGTCTTCTAGTGAAACAGCCAATTCTGCACCAAGAGCCTCCAATTTTTATTTGCTTCTTGGGCAGATCCCCTGAGCAACAGTTATTTCCCACTGAGCCAGCCTTGAGGATATCTGTGGACTATTGTCTGTTTTTTCCTGGAGACGAGGGTGTCCTCAAATCTCTCAGAAAAGGAAAAGTTAGAATAGTAAACAGAACTTACCAGAGTACAAGAAGAAGAGCAGCAGAGTGAGCAGCAGAAAGCTCCCTGGCTTCATGATTCCTCACTGAACTTGGTTGAAGTAGGACTCTTTGGAGCAGTTGATGCCGAAGGTGAGGTCTCAAAGCTTTTCGCTGCCCTTCCAGGCTATATAGGCATATCCTGACTATTTTGGTGATGAAATCTGTCCCTTCTGGATGCAATTGGATGTGGATTTGGCTGTTGCTGAAGTGGGTGGCAAGCTTGCCAGTTTGTAAACTTCCTTTTACACAATTAACCCATGATTCAAGAAGGACCCCTCTCCTGATTAAAATATTTTCAAACTCCTCCATAAAAATGAAGAAACTAAAATTCTCTGGGACTTTAGATTCAAACAAAGAAGCATTTACCACATAACATAACAGACTTAATTCTTGATAAGAAAAACAAAAAAGTCTGGATAGTGGATATGGGAGCAGTATAGAAGAGAAAGAACTGGAAAAGATAATAAAATATAAAGACTTGCAAATAGAAATAGAATGTCTGTGGCAAAAGAAAGCAAGGGCAGTACCAATAATAATAGATACTTTAGGTGCAATCCCAAAACAACTGGAGCACCACTTTAACACCACCAGCATTGGCAAAATCACCATTGGTCAATTGCAAAAGGCAGCTTTAACTGGAACAGCTTACATTCTTTAATACGTAGACATCAGTATTTGCTTTTCACAGGTCTGTGGGGAGGACTTCATATGAGGACAAAAATGCCAAATCCAGTCTGAACATCTGGTTGAATCTCTGATGAACCATAGTAATAATAATAGCTTCCCAATAAATGGGTCACAGGACTAGGCAATTAAACAGAACAAGCTCCAAGGCACAGCCCTGAATTATCTACTTATGGCAATCCTGTCTGCAGCCATGAGTGCCATTCCTAGACATGATATTTTATATTCAGAAAAACTGAATTCTGTACTTTCATTTTGCTTATATTCAGTTATTTCATTCAAAACCTAACCATTTATAGGCAAGTATTTTAAGAAGTCATGCTATGAGTTAAATGAATTATCATGATGAAATAGATTTGTGTGTCATCCAATGATCAGCTCTAAATCAATTGATGGTCTCTTCCTATGTCATTATAGGTTGACATGGCCATATAAAATGTATCGGTCAATGAATCAATCCAATCTTTCATTTCCCTCCAACTTTATTGTTTACAATTTTCTTCATAATAGGGTTAATTTCTGTAGGAGTGACTTGTACATAGTGTACATGTGCTATGTACGAGTTGGAAGAAAAGTCTCCAATCCCATCTCCTTGAGTTCAGGGTCCCCACAGGGCTGTGTCTTGAGTCCACTACTGTTCACTTTGATAACCCATGACTGCTATGCCAAATCTGCTACAAATCATATTGTGAAGTATGAGGATGACACAGCAGTGGTGGGTTTTATCCGGGACAACAATGAAGATACATATAGGGAAGAGGTGAATGCTTGGTGGACTGGTGCAATAAAAGTAACCTGGTTCTAAATGTTAATAAATGCCAAACAATGTAGGCTGGTGACCCCCAGGGGGAGAGCTTTCTCTGTGGGGGCACCTACCCTCTGGAATCAGCTGCCCCCAGAGATAAGGAGAATCCAAGACCTCGGTGCCTTCCGCCATGCCCTTAAAACCTTTTCCAGCAAGCCGGGCTGGCTTAAAAATAATTTTAAATGTTTTAATTGGTTTGTTATTTTTTAATGTATGGGGCCAAATTTATATATATTCTTAATTGTTTTTAATGTTCGTATTCTATGTTTTTTAATTTTGGCTGTACACCGCCCTGAGTCCTCAGGGAGAAGGGCGGTACATAAATCTGAAATTAAATTAAATTAATAAAACAAGGAGATCACTGTAGATTTTAGAAAGAGCCAGCATGGTCATACTCCACTCAATATCTAGGATGCAACTGTAGACAACAGACAACTGTATTAAGTATCTGGCAGTGTAGATAACTAACAATCTGAACTGGTCTCTCCACATGTCATCCTTAGTGAAGTGTGCAAAGCAGCACTTGCATTTCCTGCGTCGAATGAGAAGAGCATATCTCTCTCCTTCAGTCCTGGCCACTTTTTACAGAGGCACAATTGAGAGCGTTTTAACAAACTGCATCACTGTTTGGTTTTGTGGCAGCAGTGCCTCAGATAGAGAGTCCATTCAGAGAGTGGTAAGGACAGCCGAGAAGATTATAGGAAGCTCGATTCCTGTTATTTAGGATACTGCTTATAAGCGTTATGTGCTTAGAGCTCAAAGCATTGTTAGAGACCGCAAACACCCACTTCATGGTCTGCTTCTGTTGCACCTGTCTGGGAGGAGGTTTCAAAGTATTTCTAGCAGCACTTCCAGATTCTGTAACAGCATTGTTCCCTATGCCATCTATCTGGTAAATTCGCAAGATTCATTTTTCTCTCCATGTACATGTATACATCCGAACTAAATTGTGTTGTTTCTTTGTGATATAGATATAGTGATATAGATATAGTGATATAGAACCACTATATCCACTGATATATGCTTTGGCCAACAGGAAATCCCTACTTATATCTCATCTAACTCATATTCCTTGCATTTTCAACTCAATGGTTCTGGTCCTGCCTCTGAGAGAAAAAGAAAACAAGTCCAGTTCCTCCTCTATGCGACAACTATCCATCTATATTCTGTACAAGGATGTCTCCATGTTTCTCCTAACTACTTTGATTGCCAACTACCATCCCTCTCATTAGAGGCCACATCCAATTTGTGGACCATGTAAATTTCAGCATTCATTTTCATATGAAGAGACAGAGAGTTTAATTAGAATAGGAATTAGTTTCACATAGGAAAGAACAATATGTTTTAAAAGTAAATATTAAACTAGATTTCTATCGATGTGCGGGCTTGCCAGGTTTAGTTTCCTACAAAAAATTCAATCTATGCCTGAATAATAAGGAGGATGGGAGGATGCTAAAATATGGTCTATGCTAGATTCTTAGCCTATTTTTCACACTCTATTCCTTCCCTGGCTGGAACATAGCATTGAAACACTCTTCATCATTCTGTGTGTTCTCTGTGGCTCAAAAGTTATGTTTTTAACTCTGTGTTCTTTCAATGGACTTTGTGATAAAAGTGAGACGACTACACTTGTAGAAACTAAGAAGAATCTTATTGCAGTAATGAGGCAGTGTGGTTCAAAATACAATGCAATGCAATGTTTCTTCTTACACCGCAGATAAACTGTTGACAAACCAAATGTTCAGTTAAACCACAACATCTGCCAGGTAAACAGGATTGAATTTCTGCAATATTCAAAATTTCTAAGAACACAAAATGGAACCAAAGAAGATCTGACTTAAAAAGGTCTTGGAAGTCATGATCTGCTTTATTTTCTTTCAAAACAGAAGACATGAAATGGAGTGTGTTGTCAAGATAGAGCTGAATAATTCTGCATTCCAAAATTTACTTTAAGGAGCAGAGGGATTCAATCAATTTATGCTGTTGCGCAGAAGATAAACTGCTTACTTTAAGCTAATTATCGGAAATTCCTGTATTATGAATAGTTTTGCCAACTTTCTTGATTCAGGTGAGTGGCAGCACATCATTAGATCTAATTTGTTTTTGTGGCCAGATGTTACCATCCATAGTAATTCTATGGAGCTAGACAAAGTGATATGAGAAGTAGCAGCACCCTCATTGACCTTTCCCTGTCCTTTCTTTTATCCAGAATCATAATATCCCAGCAATTCTCAGTCTTATTTTATTTTGTATTTCATTGGTTTTTTTCCAATTTTTGTATCTTCCCACCTCAAGCCAGTGGTTCTGGCCAGCTAATGATAAAACAATGAAAACACATTTAGAAAAAGAAATTAACTACAAATAGCTAAAAAATATGGTGGGATGGGAAACGTCCGTATTGGGAGTTAAGCAGACAGTCTTTGAAAGGAAAAAAAAAAAGGCCCTATCCGAATAGATACAAGATAGTGAAATGTAGTATAAGGGAGTCAAAGACCCCTTTGGCTATATGTTTTTTTAGCTTAACTCCTGACAGTCAGGATTGAAGAAACTTGTTGGGTGAGAAAAAATCAGGAAAGTTCAATTGCTTTTTCGAAAAGCACTTTTGGGATAATCATAACCTGGGTGATTGAGAATCTCCATAGACTTTTGGTTTGGATGCCTAACAATTAATAGAAATATTACTAACCAAAGTGGAACAAGAAAAGCTCCTGGCAACAGACAATCTGACTTTACCTCCTTCCTAATTTTAAAATTAGGATGTTAAAAATTTGGAAAATGCCTAACTTGACTTTACTGGTGTATCACACACACACTTGCAACAAAAGAGACAATTTTCTATTTTCCCCCTCCATCTAGACCAGCCTGAATAGTAGCACTAGCCAGGGGTAGGCAGCTATGGCAACTATGGCAACTGTACTCCCAGGAACCCTGCTGGTGTACAGGTTAGAATACAGTGTTGCAGGCTAACTCTGTCCCCAGTCTGGAGTTTGATCTTGACAGGATCAAGGTTGACTCAACCTCTCATCCTTCCAAGGTCAGTAAAATGAAGGATCTCGATTATTGGGGGCAATATGCTGACATTGTAAACTGCTCAGAAGAGTGTTGTAAAGCATTATGGAGCAGTATATAAGTCTAAGTGGTATTGCTACTTATGACCTGTGAACTTCAACTCCCAGAATTCCTGAGGCAGCCATACTGGCTCAGGGATTCTGGGAGCTGAAGTCCACAGGTCATAAAATTACCATAGTTGCCCACCCCTGTACTAGGTAATAGTGCAGAGACTGGACCTAAAGTAGAGGTCCCAGTCTCAACTTCAGGCAAAGAGGTCCCAATCTCAACTTCAGGCAAAGTGCTACTACTCAAAAAGACCATCTAATGCCTTTAGCCAATGTACACAAGACTTACAGAATGGCATGATTACCACTGCTATCCAGCATTCTCCAGGATCTGCCACACATCAGGTCTTTTCTTTTTCTGCTAACAAGCCCCTGCAGCCCAAGACTATTCAGGTCCCATGAGGGCTTCATTCTTGAAGCAGTTTTGGAAAAAGCTCTTCCGCAGCCTCTGCAGCTTCTGAAAATTTTGTGTAAGCATGATCTTTTCTTGCTCCATTTTTGGAAGCTGTGGAGGCCATGTAAGAGCACGGCCCTCCTGGGTGACTTATAGAGGTTCAGAGGTCACACAACAGCACGCCTTTTCTCATAAAGCCTTCAGGGCCTCTGAAAATTTAACAAGAATGGGGCATGCTTTTGAGAATCATTGTTGGGGAATCTTGATGTGTCATACAAAACATATGGCATATCTTTGATTTCACAGGGTTAGATGCTGTTGGTAAACGTCTCTGAATAATTTTGGAGCTCTTCTTGGAAAAGTAGCTGTGGCATGCAAGTTTGGGTTCTCAGTCTTTGGGTCTGCAAAATCTCATTTGAGACCCCTTAGTCATTGTTATGGGGAAGATATTAGCAAGGGGGGTGGATGAGGCCCCAAGTGGATCCAATCTACAATGAGGTCCAAAGTACTAGCTGTTACAATCCACGAGATATTTATGCAGTTTGCTATTAAATTTCCTAATCCTGCCTTTGTGGAGATTATTTTGAGTGTATCCCAAATATTTGGATTCCTTCAAATATGACCACAACCTTATCTCTACATGATGAAAATCAGTCAAATAAAAAACTAGTATGGCAGAAACAAGTTCCAAAAGAAGACTCATGGAGAGATAGCACTTTGTCTATTGATTAATCAACAAAAGACATTTAATACAGAAATGGAGAAGAACCCAAGAAAAGAACAGAAGTTTTTATGGGGACATTAATGGGCAAGGCATGAAGATGGTGGGATATTCTTTGATAAATTATCCTTAATCTTCTGCTATTTTCACACACTGTCCAAGGTATCTCAGGCAAACTCTTCTGCTGCTGCGACTGATGGGGAAACAGCCAAAAATTAAATATAAGAACCATACGGGTGCATCCACCATCATGGCCCAACCAACCAAAAGACTAGAATAGTCAGCAAGGTTACTTGGGACCTCCTGAAACTGGCAAGTTGGCTTTGCTTCCCACTTCTCCTAGCATAGTAAAATATTCTCCTTGACACCACTGCAAATCTATCTGTGACAGAAAATGTTTTCTAAGACAATATTCACAGCCAATGTGAAATAAGCAATTTTTCTAAAAGCCTAAAAATCCAGGGCTGCCTATACAAATGGTCTCTTCACCATAGAGTGAGCTGCATACTTACACATACCCATTGCAGAAATAACGCTTGTTGTGTCATATGTTTTGCCATCAGAGCCACAGTGGGGCTGATATTGCTTGGTGCAGAACTTTCTTGAGTACCCCGTGCAATATTGCTATGGGGAAAAGCAAATGATTCATTTCATGGTGCCACCCTGCCCTTCTTTTTGTGGCATTCAGTGATAATTTGAATAGTCAGTTTAGCCCAGATTATTCAAATTATCTTGCACGGGGTACCCAAGAAAGTTCTTGCCAAGTTGTAATTGCCTCTTCATCAAAATTCACTCCTGTTCTAATTGATCCTCCTTGTCCCATATAGGCCATCATACATCAGCAATGCTGGAAAAAGGATCTGGGAATTTTTAAGAATTATATCCTTATATTGCTGTTTAAATAAATTCTGCATGGTTTACAATTCCTTCCCAACATTAAGGGGTTTCTGTGTATGTGTGTGTATGTGTATATCTATAGACCTGGCCTGATGGGGCAGGATGAAAGGAAACTGCCTGAAAAATCATTCTTCCAATGAAAGTGTCAATTCTATACTAATAATCTCCAATTTTCATTAGCTTATTGTGCAGATTCCCCTGAGCAAGAATTATTTTCCACTAAATCAGCCCTGAGGATATTTTTGGATTATTGTGCTTTTTGTCCTCAAATTTCTCTCTCAAAAAAGGAAAAGTTGGAATAATAAACAGAACCTACTGGAATACAAGGAGAAGAACAGCAGAGTGAGCAGCAGAAAGCTTCCTGGCTTCATGATTCCTTGCTGAACTTGGCTGAAGTAGGACTCTTTGGAGTAGTATATGCTGAAGAAAAGGCCTCACAGTTTTCCCCTGCCCTTCCAGACTATATAGGCATACCCTGACTACTTTGGTGATGAAATCTCTCCCTTCCAGATGCAACTGGATGTGGAAATGGTCTGTTGCTAAGGTCGGTGGAAGGCTGGCCAGTTTGTAAACTTTCTTTTACAAAATTAACCCAGGATTCAATAATCGTCTCTCTCCTGGTTAAATATTTTCAAATTTATGCATCATCAGACTTTGTGGATAAAGACTTTGATAACTAGTAAATAAATCCCAATATCTTGTTTCCTTAGAAGAGACCTGTTGCAACAACAAAGACTTCTCTGATTAGAAGAACAATATTAGACTGAATAGAAGACGGCAAGTGTCAGCTAGGAATCCATTTTTCTAAAGAGCAGAAAGAATTTGATGAAAGCAATAGTATATTTATTGTTTGTTTAACTTTTGGAATAATGATCTCTTGTGGGGATTTTAATTTCATGATGGGATCAAAAATGGAAAGATAATAGGTATAGACTGCACAATTAAACCCCATCCCCTTTTCATGTTTGTAGATTTTAACCAATCTTCAATCTTACCTCCTTGTAGCATGTTGTTAAACTGCATAGCAAAGAGTGTATGTGTTTAGACTAGTCAGATGTTTCAACCAAAAACCTTGAGATAATGCAGTTCATCTTCATGTGATGCTGACCCATTCTTGGTCTTCCGTGCCATTTTCTCCATCATTTCTGCTGTTATAACAAGTTCTTGTATTTCAACTTGCTTTGTATTCTTCTCCACCTCCTTTCTCCAAGCTGCATTCTTCTTTTATTTCTTTGGGTTATCCCATAGCTGCACCCAGAACTGTGATGTTTCTTCTTTCTGAGACGTTGACTGGTTCACTGCAGCCTTTCCACTGATGAGGCATTTAGAAGCATTTCTGATTAAACTGAAAGTGGAGATTCTGCAATTTGAGGCACTATCTGCAGATCTTCTGGGATATAACTATTATTTGGTGCTTTATTATTTCCAGTGCTTCCTTAGTCTTCATTGCTTCTAGGTAGTATTTCTTGATCAAGTATTTTTTAGTCTGCTGTTCTTCAGCTTTGTTTCTTTTATGTATTCAAAATTAATTTTCATATGGGGTTAGGGAGAGCTTTAAATATCAAATAAAATAGGCAATTTGTTACAGTATGTTTTAAAAGTAAATAGTTTTGCCACCATTAAAATTTGAGGGGCTATCACAGAGAAGAGGGGGTCAACCTATTCTTCAAAACACCTGAAGGCAGAACAAGAAGCAATGGATAGAAATTTATCAAGGAGAGATCCAACTTAACACATTGTAACGCAATTAAACAATTGCTTAACGCATTGTAAGCCGCCCTGAGTCTCCGGAGAAGGGCGGCATATAAATAAAATTAAAAATTAATTTTTTTAAAAAAAAAACCTTAGAACTAAGACATTCGCTGAAAGTGAGAACAATTGATCACTGGAATGGCTTGCCTCCAGAAGTTATGGGTGCTCCATCATTCAAGGTTTTTAAGAAGAGATTAAACAGCCATTTATCCAGAATAGCATAGGGTCTCCTGCTTGAGCAAGATGTTCAACTAAAGGACATCCAAGGGGCCTTCCAACTCCATTGTTATGTATTCTATTCTATTCTGTATAATAATCCTGATTTTTATAGATATTCAGGCCTGCCAGATTTAGTTTCCTACAAAATATTCAATGCTGGATTCTTTGTTTAGCTGCTCTCTCTCTCTCCCTCAGAATGCTAGATGTTGACACTCATAGCTTTTGTTTCCCACTCTACCTCTTCATCGACTGGAGCCATAGAAGTGAAACACTCTTCATCATTCCGTGTGTTCTCTGCGATTCAATGCTTGTGTTTTAAACTCTGTATTAAAGTGGACACTGAAGTGGACTTCAGTGGACTTTGTGATGAAAATGATCCCACAAAATTGGAAGCCACAGATTAAGAAAAATTGTATTGCAATAATGAGGCAGTGTGGTTTAAAAATAGTGCAATTGTTCCTCCTTACACCATAATATACAGTACATTATTGACAAACTAACAGTTCAGTTAAACCACAGCCTCAGCTAAGCAACTGACTGGATGTCTACTTTATTCCAAACAAAATTGAACAAGAAAATGGAACATGAAAATTGAATTTAAAAGGTCATGGAAGTCATGATCTGCTTTACTGTCTTTTAAAACACTTAGAAGACGTGAAATGGAGAATGTTGTAAAAGCTGAAGAATTCTACATTCTAAAATTTATTTTAAATAGCAGATGATTCAGTCAATGTACACTGTTGTACAGAAGATAAGCTGCTTACTTTAAACTTGTTACCAGAAATTACTGCATCAAGAATACCTTTGCCAACTTTCTTGATTCAGGTGAGAGGCATTACATTTAATTTATATTTATGGCCAAATGCTACCATTCATTGTGATTCTATGGAGCCTAGGTTCTTCCACTTTTCATGTTTTTGAGAAAGTTATATAAAGAGCAATACTTCCCTTAATGACCCTTCCCTGTTCTTTCCTTTATCCAGAATCACAATATGCCAGCAATTCTCCGTCTTATTTTATTGCTTATTTCATTGTTTTTAGTATAGCTGTCTATCTCAAACCAGTGACTCTGGGCAACAAACAATCATAAATACAATTGAAACACATTAAATAAATTAAATACAAACAACAGCCAAAAGATATTACAATCTGTCAGTGTCAACATAACCAGGAAATAAAGCATACTCATGACCCACATCCTAGGCACATAACCCAGTGTTCAAGGCCTTCCCAAAGGCCAGCAGGGTCAGATCCATCCTAATCCCTGGGAGAAGGGTGTTCCAGTGACAGAAAAGGCATGCCTCCTGATACCTGCCATCTGTAATGTGACCAGGAGCATGCCCATCCTGCTGGACCAGATTAGACAGGTAGAAATAATTGGAAAAAGGCACTCCCCCAGTTAACACAGTTCTACAACATGAAGGGCTTTATACTTTCATCACTCCTGAAAACACACTGTCAACCAATGCAACCCCTGTTACAATAGTGTTACATGTGCAGAGTAGCCAACACTATTTACAACCAGGCAGCTGCATTCTGAATGCAGCTGAAATGCCCAAATGCTCTTTAGGGGCAGCTCCATGTAGAGCACATTACAATAGTCGAAAACAAGAGGTCTTTCACCAAAGGTCTGTTATATCAACTATATCTAATGTCTTCACTTTTCAGGCAACTACTCTGATTCTGCAGCCATGGTTTAGAGCACGGGTGTCAAACTCGATCGCATCACGTGATGTATCGCAATGTTTTTTGCTTTTGCAGAGCCAGGATGTGCATGGCCTGCATATGACACATCTGGCCTGGGGGCTGCCAGTTTGACTCTCCTGGTTTAGAGACTTCTAACATTGACAGAGGAACACCAACATAGCATGTTCTTTTTCAAATGTGCTTGGGGTGAGACTTTTTGACTCCTGAATGTCAGTTTTATCTATTAAAGAACTTTAAACACTGCAAGATCCAATCTGGGTTGGTCACCAGGACCAGAAATTTACCCTTCCAAGCTTTCAGACTTGTGCTAGAGTCCATATTCAGGGAACTTCTCCCCACTGGAATATATGCTTTAGCTTTTCTATGAGTTGTATTTATGTGGTTCCTTCCTATTGGTTGATTGGTATGTTAATGGCCGGCGATTGGCTTTAAACATTACCTCATCCCTTAAAAGTCTGTAGAGATTCTCAGTCATCCAGGTCATGGTTATCCCAAAGGTGCTTTTTCAGGAGGCAACTGGACTTTCTTGTTTTTTTCTTTTGAGGACGTTTCACTTCTCATCCAAGAAACTTCTTCAGCTCTGACAGGATAGTGGGGAATGGAAGGATTTATGTTGTTTGCAGAGAGCTGGCCATTTGCATCCTTTTAGAGGGTCCCTGAAGCACTTGGAAGTTTATCTGCATCATCAATGTCACCTGAGTAGTGCTCCTGGTTCCTGTAGCTTGTTTTTTTTCAAATATTCAATGGATAGAAACTTATCAAGGACAGATCCAACCTAGAACTAATACAATTCCTGACAGTGAGAACAATTGATCACTGGAATGGCTTGCCTCCAGAAGGTGTGGGTGCTCCATCACTCGAGGTCTTTCTCAACTGAGAAAGAGAAAAAACAAGAAAGTCTAGTTGCCTCCTGTCCCTCCTTTGGCACAACCATGACCTGGATGACTGTAGAATCCAGACTCTACAGACTTTAGCTATACAATTTGAGATGAACACTCTTTGAATGGTGTGAGAGTAGTAATGGATTTCCAGAGAAAAAAAATGCTGACTACAGGAACCAGGAGCACTACTCAGGTGACCCTGAGGACACAGATAAACCTCCAAGTGCTTCAATAACCCTCTGAAAGGATACAAATGACCAGCTGTCTGCAAGGAATATAAATCCTTCCATTCCCCACCATCCTGTCAGATCTGAAAAAGCTTCTTGGATGAGAAGCGAAACATCCTCAAAGAAAAAACAACAACAAGAAAGTCCTGTTGCCTCCTGACAAAGCACCTTTGGGGTACCCATCCCTTGCATTATTTCCACAAATATATTCATGATTCCAAGATGGCTGCTGCCCAGCACCTATTGGCTTTCCCCAAGTTTGGGATATCAGAGCTTTTATTGCATCAGTCAGTAAAAAGGAAAAGAGAAGAAGAAAGCAATGATTATGAAGAGAGCGAATATGAATAATTTAAACATTCTTGTTTGGAATTTTCTTTTTTAAGTCTTGTAAGAATTCGTAAGAATTTGCTTTTTATACAGCTTGTTCATTGCTTAACTTAGATTATAAATTAAATACTGAAATATTAGCCACATAATTTAAATTCATTATTATTAATTTAAGACACATACAATTAATAGAGGTGAGAAGGAAGTTTTAAAAATTCCCTTCTCACTCATATGGATTGTAGATATCTTCCTCTATCTTGGTCCTTTACCAGAGGTCTGGGAGTTTAAGAGTTCTGTGCAGTGTCTAACTGTTCCTAGCATTGCATTCTTCTGGACAGGGTGCTCTGATATCATTCTGAGACCATCTGTTTGAGCCACTTTCCCAGCCCCAAATCACAGCCCCAGGTGCTCCTACCACCACTGGGACTGCTTTGGCTTTTTTTTCCCATATCTTTTCTCCTTCAGACTCTGGTACTTCTCCAGTTCTTCATGGTCCTTCTTCCTGGTGTTGCTGTCACTTGTTACCATTACATCTATCACCACCACTGTCTTCTGGTCCCTGTCTCCTTCAACAATGTCTGGTTGATTGGCTATATATACCTGCCTGCCTGTTTGGATTTGGAAGTTCCACAGGATCTTGGCCCTCTTATTCTCCATGATCTTCTGTGCAATCTCAAGTTGTGAGAGCAGCTTCCTTTTCACTATGTTGAAATGCTGGGTAAATGCTTTTTCTCAGTTTGTGTGGATCTTATGTACATTCATAGTTCCCTCATACATTTCATATGTCCCCTCTCATTAAGTCTACTGTTCTAGTAACACTGTTGTAGCAACACTGCATCAATATCAGGTTCTCTTGTCTCATCCATGTATGTGGTTTTGTTCCAGTAGCCCACCTATTGTCAGATTGTACTGATTTCTCCCCTTGTGATGTGAATCTTATTAATCTGAGTGACATCCGAGTCAGTATGACTCTGTGTGTGTGTGTGTGTGTGTGTGTGTGTGTGTGTACACCGTTCAAATATTAAATTGGTCTTTACTCTTAACAGGAATATATTTGCACTAAATTAAGTTTACATGAACAATTTATTAAAAACTATAATAACTGAGGAAAAAGTAATGACATTTGCCTGGAAAATATGGACAAAGATAAAAACGGTAGAGAGCTTCTTCGTTTATTTTATTGAATATGAATAGTGAGATTTATTTATGAGAGAAAATACTCAAGCAAGTCTGTGGTGGTCATGAGAATGAAATCAATGACTGGATGAGTAGATCTGATAACTTGAACTTTGACTTTGGACAATGTCTTCCCATTTCCACCCAATGTAATGGTTATTGTCCTTTTCCTATAAGCTTGTCATACTCTTTGAAAATAGGATGAAGACCAATACCACTTGAGATATGACTGTTTTGTGGAATGTCAGTTCTTCACAGTTTCCTCTAGAGAAAACAGAAGGATTTTAGCACTAGCAACTTGTCCACAAAATAATATCTTTTTAAGTTATTTATGAAACTGGTTTTGATTACTTGGATTTACAATAGATATGTGCATATGAGGAAATTTCTTCCAAATAATATTGTGTAACTTACTACTATTACTTGTTTGAATAAAAGAGACTGGCTTTCAAAGATTTTTTTGCTTAATGTACAAAACAATGTGTTTTGAAGCCTTCTAAAATACATTTTAACATAGATTTTTTCATAAAATATACAAACTTTTCATTTTCTTAGAAACAATTTTCATTTCATTTTCAATTTTCTTTTCATTAGCTATATATCATTCAATCCCTGTTTCTGTTATCTCTGGCTTTATGACCGTAGTAAATGGTAACATGCTACGTTCTTAATTGCTATAAACTGTTCTAGAATCAATCAATATAGAATGAATAGAACAAACCTTGGGGCATGGTCCTATATTCTGTATGCCAATCTCAGATTTAGCTTTCCTGGAAAAACAAAGTAGAGATATAAAGACCACAGTTAAATCCCTAATTTAAAATTGAACAATGTTGTGAATATTATGTCTATTTATACAAATGTAAATACAGCTTAATTCAGTTGAACAATATCCCAATTTTTTCTCAGATGATATTTAGTATTAAGAGGAACTTCTAATCCACCATCAAAATTTAGAAATGTTCTTTATCCTAATTTCAGTTCAAATATTTCAGTTGTATTTTTGCTGGTGACTCTTTTTGCCCCTGTAACAATGTCTTTTACAAATCATAACAGTGTCTTCTTTCAGCTAGAAAATCTGAGTCCTTATAATTGCATGAGGATAAAAAGGGAGGCTAGATAATATAAGCATGTATATTAACTTCTGGAAAGGAAAAGACACCATATGCAGAATTAAATCAGACAAAGCAGTCTGAGAAATTTCAGTAATTGGTTTATATACTTCTTGGTTGCTTTTGATGGGAAGAGGGGTAATTTGGTGCACTGGTTAAAGGTGCTAGATTAAAAGTTGTGAAACAAAAATAAATAAATTCTTTCTTCAGCGATCATTTGTTCCAATTTGCAAAAACCAAGGGCAAATACTTTGGTCTTTTAGCTAGACAAAATTGTCCAAGATGACTACAGGTAAGGCAAACTGTGGAGAGGAGACATGTAAGCATATACTCACAGAATTTGATTGCAGAGCACACATTCATTCTTATATGTCACACCATCAGTGCCACAAACCTCTGGAGGGATCGGTTTGCAAAGGACTTGTCCTCTGGTTTGGGGATACTTGCTGCAATCAACCTAAAGAGAATTACTGGTATGGGCAACTTGCGGAATCCAACTAGACTTGATTCTTCTCTGTGTCTTCCCACATTAAACATATTTTGCAAATTTGGAAAATGAAATGCAACAAGTCTTTGGCAGAACTTAGCATTTGGATTATTCCATTTCATTCCACTAGTAAAAAGGAATGCCACTATGGAACTGATCTCACTCTTGATATCCCTTTGCCAACTTTCTTGATTCAGGTGAGAGGCAGCATGTCATTAGATATAATTTATATTTATGGAGCTGAATTCAGCACACTACCCCCCATTTTTTCTTATTTAAGGATTCTCTATGATGAGAACCATAGGTAGATATTATTTGAAGTTGAAATGACACTTGAACATTTATCTTTTTATATCTATTGTTACTATCGCAGCAGATCGCTTTAATTGAAATTAATGTTTCCTTTAGTGTTCATATTTGAAAACAAGGGCTACTTGTTTCATAAATACTCTCTAATTCCAGGACAGCCGACAACAAAACATTCAAACAAGAACCCTCCTGATGATAGCTTAGAAACCTTAGTACTACCAGGTTGAATGATATGATTTCTCTTTGCTCAGTTGCACAAGGGTGCTTGGAGAAGAATCATAGGGTAATTAAGTTTTTCAACTACAGTTCTCTAGTTCATTCTATAAATCTTCAAAGATGAGTTTGATATCAGTTTCTCTGTTATGGCCCTTCTCTTTATACCCATCTCTGAAACTTCCAACATCTTAACACCCAACATACATATATAACATGACAATCTGTTGCATATTTTGGGGAAAATAAATTCCACTGAACTAAGTATTTACTTTTAGGTTCCAAGCAAGCATGCCAAGCATTATATTCCTAGTCCTGGCACCATCATTAAAAATATAGTCTTACCGTTTCATGAATGACTTCTGTACATTCACCTTCATGCTTTATTGCAGGGATATGTGTGGCATTCCTGTAAGCAACATACAAAGTGCTATTACATGAGTTTTGATCATCCCAGCTAATTATTGTGATGATCAGTCAAAAAGCCAATGGTTAGGTTATGTTACAATTAGGTTGTGTCACATTTACATTTACAGAAGACACAAAAATGTCAATTTAAAAGTGGAGAAATACCCCAAATCTCAGCTGAAGCATTGGGAATTCTGATAATTACACCCTCTTAAGTTAATATATGGCTTAGTAACCATTATAGACCTTGGCTGTTGTGCGTAATCTAGCATGACAAACTGGATTCTTCCTTTCCAAATTGTTCCAGGTTTGTAAGATCATCAAATTTTGGAAGATCCCATGCTAAAATGCTAACATTTCTTGAGTAAACAAGCAACTTGTATCACATTTCAGCTATTTTTATATTTAAAATAATGTGAAGTTATCTGAGAGAGCAAGAATATCACGGAAGGAAGAGGCACCATACTGCTGCCTTCTGACTTGTATGGCTATGTTATGGCAAGATCAAACACACAATTTATTATTGGCAAAAACCTTCTAACTCTAGGAGCTGCAAGGACTTCCCCCTTTTGCTTCAAGTTATCTCATTTCATTAGTTTTTTAAATTATGCTTTTCAGTTGGTATCTTCTGATGTGTAAAACAGAATAACTAAAATTCCAATAGAAAGAACAATGAAATTACATGGGAAATCCCAAGCATTGTATCCCAACTCTAATATATCTTTAAGGTTTTCAGCAAATAAAGTGGTCAATTTTGAGTATTTATTCATGGGGAATATTGTTGGAAAGTTTATGCTAAAACAAAGGCCTGCACATTCTCTACACTTGAAGCTGCAAAATCCAGATAAATTTAGCCAACACTTAAAGACTTGGCACACAGACCTTTTAGATTGTCTACCACCATTCATCATCCAGTGGATGAAACAATTTGTCAAGTCAACTTCACAAGTCATTATATGGATGCTTGGTAATTTGCATCAAAATTTTAGAATCTGTTCCTGATCTTCACACAAGATGAGGTGATGTCTTTACATTTTTACAGTCATTGTTTCTTGTCAGCGCTATTAAATTTAGAATTTCTTAGATCATCTAGTTCAGGGCTGTCAAACACATGACCCGTGGGTCAGATGCGTCACACGCTGGCCATGCCCATGCCTGGTTAAGCAAAGGGGAAAATTGTGATACATCACATGATGATGCCGTGACAACACTTCTTTGACACCCGTGATCTAGCTTATTTGCAGTTCTCTGCCTCAAAATAAACAACACATACATGTCCTCATTATGAGACAAGTTCTATCTTAACCAGTCATTAAGCAAGCCTGAAGTCTCCAAAAGAATAATGATCAAGATAATATTTGTATCTGCATCACACTTATCCTGCATTGTTTTCATTTTAATTGAGGTTTTTCTGTGTTCGTCATAGCAAATCACCAATCAAATATTAGATAGCTTGCTATGGTGTAAACACAATTAATACTCTACTGCAAAGGTGTACACGAGTCAAATTACCTTTACAGTGAAACAGGAAACAATGTTTATACTCACACAATTGCTAAGCACAGGAAACATTTATTGCTGTATGTTTTTGCATCGGTGCCACAAACAGGAGACCACAAAGCCTGGCAGGAAGTCTTGTTCTTTTTAAGGTTGGCTAGAATTATAATGCAGTTCAGCTAAAAGCAAAAACAAAAAACCTAGGATCATTCCAAGCATCGGCCTATTTTTAGATTTGCTCAAGTAATGAAAGCCAGCTCTAAGGACAGATATAGCAATGTAGTTCTTGCAACTGGCCTCAGTTGGAAATGGACTGTAGTACATACAAATAAGTTGATCTAAATATGTCTATTATAAAGCAAGTCAATCCAGTGCAGTCTCACACTAATAGTCTTCAATTCCTCATAGAGAGCTTGAATTCCATAGGTAGAACCCCTTGTCTACCTACATCTGAAAAGTCCCCAGTAGTATGAAACAATCAGATAGTACCTCCTGGTGGTCGATGTAGATGACAATACTGCACAGAATGCACATTGTTTGAAAGAAGGCATTGGGTTGGGGGTAGAAGTCATGTAAAGCTCAATTCACCTAGGGATAACATAGTGTAACATCTTTATCTCTGCTCTCAGTGTTTAAAGAAAAGTGGTGTATATATATATATTCTTTCCTTTTTGTAGGCCTTTATGTGTATTTCTCTTTAGCCAGGTTCTTCCTATGTAAACCAAGATTTTTATGCAGCCCTAGTTCAATGAAATCACAATCCACTAGTTTCTAGGCTTTTTTTCTGGCAGCCAGCAAACAGTCTCCTTAGTTTCCCAATGGAAGCATTGCATATATATCTATATGCAATGCTCCCATTTTCTATCTAGCCAGAAACCTGGCTAGATAGAAGAGCATATATATATATACATACATATATATATATATATATATATATATATATATATATATATATATA
>WNWU01000012.1:32413265-32586710 GCA_012654045.1 Ptyas mucosa
TATATATATATATATATATATATATATATATATATATAAAATTCTGAGAACATCTAAGATAAAGAGTTCTTAATATGAACTGACTATCAACATCTTTTCCCCCAAAATTAGGTTTTTTTTAAAAAAAACTAAAATGCTTTAGGGCCAACAACTTGTGGACCACCAAATGTTGCCTAGTTTCATCTTCCTGCAGTTCCAGCTAGCATGGCTAATGGTAAGATATAGTGGGAGGTCAACAAGTTCTAAATTGCACAGGTTACCTATCTAAAGCCATTATTTTTTTAGAATTTTCATTTATATTGTAATTTGGAAGATTGGAAACAAAAAAATTGTACAGTCATCCCTTTTAAACGATAACTCTGGGCAGCTCAAAACAACAAAACAAAACTACAAAAACATAAAACTGTACTTTTTATTGTACTTATTATACATAAATATCACACCTGCACTGCTAGTATTTCACTGATAGTATTTCTGATCAGTTCACTGCTAATATTTCTGATCAGTAACATTTATGGTTTTCCTTCCCACAGCAGCAATTCTCAGTCCAAGCATTCTTTGGACAATAATGCAGAATATGTATAGTAATGTCATTACTTTGTTCTGTAAATGGAGTTAAGCTTGTTTATATCTTTAAAACAGCTGTTACATTTAGTGGATACAAAATTCTATCTTTTCAGAGGGGGAAACTGTCAAGAGTCTTTGCTTTCTGATTCCTCAACTAGTCAGCAATATAATTTGAAGATTATATTAATCCCCACAGTCTGTCAAATATATGCCAGCTTTGTCAACATTTATACACAAGGCTGCATTTCTATCAACTGCAAATATCTGTGATTCATCAGTAAAAGATGTGCAAAATGTAATGTAGCTGTTTGCAAACCCAAAATGCAAATGGGGGAGAGATCATGAAACATATACAAAGTTACCAACTAAAGGGATAACTGCTAATCTTCATAGACTTGTCTTGATTAAAATGTCTTGAATTAGCTATAAATTCAAAACTGCCACCTGTTGATCTGACTATAGAAATGTAGATTATTACCCCAGACCATTATATACCAAGTAAGGCCAGATGGATTAATAAATCTATCTACCCAACAACACACCTGCATTCTTTGTATCCATCTGATATCCTGTGAAAGATCACCTTTGACAGAAGATCCAATAATTGAATAGATGATAGAACTGCTTTGATTTCTGCCACTAGAGGGCAACACTTCTGTCCAACAATGACAGTATCAATAAAGCTGTTCTACAATGTATGGAACAGAATTGTGTGTCCATTTTTAAAGGTGTTTTGTACTTAAACATAAATGCTACTTTTTCTGTAGCAACTCTGGAAACATGAAACACCAATCTTTGCTAACCTTACTAAAATTATATTGTCCAAATACAGGTTTTTGACCAGTGATAAACATTTATTCCGTTTTTATATTAGGAAAGACTTTTACCTTGCTGTCAATGGTAGCGCCACTTTTCTTTCTGCTTCTTAAAAGATCTTTTCGACAATCTGCACTATATGAAGAATCTCCTGATCTAGAAGAAATAATATGTACATTCATCTAAGTTTTTAAAAATGACTTGGGCCCAATGGTGAAAATATATCCAATGATGATCTCACTGATGCCAAATGCTAATCTGGTCAAGATTGCATCATGATCAACACAACATGTTCTTGCATGATTTGAATGAATTGGCTTCAGATGCTAGAATGAGTAGGATTGTGCTGACATAGAGACTAAGTTGACCTTGATAGTCATATGCAGAAACTATTGCATAGGCAAAAGGGACTGCAGGGTTTGTTAACGTCCGAGATAACATTTGGTAGTGGATCAAGAAAACACCTCCCTAATTCAGTATAAGTATAAGGAGGAGGAGGAAGTATAGCATAGCCAAACTTGCAAGGTTCTGTTATTAGAGCCAATCTCAATAAAAATAGTGAAATAGTTTTAGCCTTCCTAAGGTGTTGGTTCCTGGTCTGGTCTACCAGATGGCTACTAAGGATTTGTTGCTTGCACTTTATAATCTGAGAAGGGAAACGGATAAATACAAGCTCACCTGCAAGGGTTGGGTCTTGGGATCCTGTGCTTCATTGGTTCTGCTCCTGCCTGAGAGGAGAGATCTAATCAATGGGAAAGGGTGGCAATATTGCATTCTAACAGTGGTTAGAATGCAATATTGCAGGCTAACTCTGCCCACAGTCCAGAATTCGATCCTGATGAGCTTGAGATTGACTCAGCCTTCCATCCTTCCAAGGTTGGTAAAATGAGGACCCAGATTGTTGGGGGCAATACGCTGATTCTGTAAACTGCTAAGAGACTGCTGTAAAGCCTTATAGAGCTGTATTTAAGGCTAAGTGCTATTGCTATCATTATCTGATTGGATTACTGCAATGTTCTGTACATGGGGTTGAAGTCTCCCTTGGAAGCTCCAATGGATACAAAATGCAGTGACTTGTATGTTTCCAAATTAAAGGCATGACTTTTATATAAGACCCATTTTATCATCCCTACATGGGTCACCAATAATTTTTCTGGGTATGATTCAAAGTGCTAGTATTGGTCTACACAGAACCCTATATGGTGTGGGATTGAGATATATTCAGAACTGCCTTCTCCAATAGAAATGTGGTTGTTCCATCAAGAACTTTAATGTTTAAGATGAAGAGAGACAGATGATTGAAAAGGTATTTTTTGTTCCAGCCATCAAATTATGAACTACCTCATGTTGGAAATTAAGCTGTTAGCTTTGTTGTTGGCCTTTCTGGAAGTTATATTATTTGGGGGAAAATACAGAAAGGAGCATTCACTACACAGCCTTCAGCTGCATAATAAAGATGGGAAATAACAAGATTTGGCAATGGCTAAAATCAGGAAAGCTGAAGAAAGAGACAGAGGGGATAATTCTGGCTTAAAAACAAGTGTATTCTTCTTATTGTGCCATATCTGCCATCGGATGTTGGCGATCATATTGGCAATCCTATTTTTCTCAACAGCCGCATGAAAAAGTGCTGCTGAGTTTTGTCCAAATCATTCCTTAGGTTTTGAAACCATGATGTTCTTCTTCTGCCTGGACCTTGTTTGCCTTCAATCTTTCCCTGGAAGATTATGTGAAGGATGCCGTATTTTTCTGGGTGTCGCATCACATGTCCAAACTATTCTAACTTTTGCTTTTTAATGGCTTTGATTATTTTCCTTTGCTTTCCCAGATGGCTTATCACTCCTCATTTGTGATTTTGTTAACCCAAGTTATATGTAACAGCCGTCTGTAAATATACATTTCAAATGCTTCTAGTTTCTTCAAGTGGTTTTCTGTCAGAAACCAACTCTCTACTCCATAGAGCAGGATAGAAAAGATGTAACATCTGACAAGCCTGATTTTCAGTCTTAGGCTTATGTTGTGACTGCAGAAGACCTTTTTCATTTTGAAGAATGCTGTTCAAACAAGTGTATACAAAGTCAACATTGAGAAGACAGCAAAAGACAGCAAATACCAACTCTGAAAGAAACTGAAGAAACAATAGACCACCTAGATAGCTGTTACAAGAAGTTCCCATAGATTGACTAGAAACAATGGCATGAAAAAGTAGTAACAATGGTGCATTGGAAGATCTCAAGAAATATGGTTTGCCTGCAAACAACAACTGGAGGGGACACAAAGTAATAGAAAGTAAGTGATAATTGCCTTAGATGCAATCCCAAAACAACTGGAGCACCACTTGGACACCACTGGCATTGACAAAATCATCATTGGTCAACTACAAAAGACAACTTTACTTAAAACAGCCTACATCCTGTGATGATGCCTTTAACATCATGAAACAATAACATCTGTCTATCCCAGATTACTTAGGAAGGACTCAATAGGGAATAAAAAATGTCAAATCCAATTTAAATTTCTCACTAATTGTGCAATCAACCAGAACAGACAGATATTTTCTGGAGTACCTTGAAAATAAACTGGTCCCACCTGCACATATTTATATTTTGATAGAGTTGCATTTTAGCTTGCTTTTGATTTTTTACTGTTTCGCGTTTGTATTTTGTGATCTATTGCAATACTTTTGAAAACAACAATATGAGTATAAAAGCATAATAACTAAATCCATAAGCAAGCTCCTAGACTATGTTCTGAAATAGTTCATGAAAGCCAGATGCTTTCATGAATTTAAGTCCACATTGTCAGAAGCCAGATTGATAGAGAACTGACTGTTCTTTATGTTTCCTCTTTTGCACTATAGCTACTCTTACACAGTTCTTTGCCTGCTTAGCATACTCACCCTCCACAATTGGTACTTGTTCTGTAATCACCATGTGCAATCTTCTCTCCTGTGCAGGAGTTATATCCCATATTGGGTTGAGTCAAACCATCACGCTGATTGCAATTTCTCTGTCAATAAAGAAGTATATTATTTGCTTGTGGACAAATGGAGGCCTTGAGAGACAAGGTGAGATTGATTATCTCTTGTCCATTGAACCAGATGACCTTAGAAGTATTTTGTTATTTCATTGATGGTGAAATTGCAATATTCAAAAGTTCAGAATTTTAAACAGCAACACTTGTATCCAACTCTTTTATGTAAAATTCATCTTATTTAGACCTTGGAAAGGCAGTCCTTGGAAACTTTATAAGTTACAGATTATGTGTTCCTGGCTCAGAATGTCTCCATTTAATCATCCAGTCTTCAGTCTACAAGTTGCTTGAAGTCTCACATGGACAGCCAGATCCCTGAATCGTATGCAGTTGTTCCCAGATGGGCCGTTCCCACCATAGTCATCAGCAACCATACAAAGAGATCATTAATATGTTTGAAAAGTTTTAATTTTGACCATGACTACAAATTTTATATTTATTAAGTTAATCAACTAATAGAATGGGTACTATGAGATAGTCAATGTATGTTGATTTTACATATGCAAGTACCTGTTTTCCATAACCAGTATTTCTAAGTATATTCTAAATAGGGGTAGAAACTCCTGGGTGGTACAAATATATCAGATTAATGTTGCAGTTGTTATGAAATCCTTGAGAAATGTCTAGAGCCGTGTTGGCGAACCTATGGCACACGTGCCGGAAGTGGCACGTAGAGCCATTTCTCCAGGCACGCGGAGCCATCGCCTGTTGTTCTTCCGGGTTCTAGTACAGCGGTCATCTTGTTTTCATGTGCACGGGCATGGTGGAAATTGGAACAGCAGCCGCCCATTGCACATGCGCACTCCAGGAAAATGATCTTCCTGTTTCCAGAGTGCGCATGCGCACCGGCCAGCTGATCTGATTTCTGGCGCGCATGTGCACACAAAGACCGGCAATTGGCGCGCGTGCCAAAAGACGCAGAGAGGGAATCCCAGCGGTCACTTCCTAAGGGAGCAGAGCAAGGTAAGCCAGGGATTCCCTCCCTCCCTCCCCGCGCCAGCTACTTGCGCAGTCCCGACCACTGGTGGACCAGCAGCCTTTTGCCCACACTGCTCCCCCAGTCAGAAGGGGTGCAGGGAAACATGCGAGGAGGCTGCGGTTGCCGCCTTCTCCGGTTGGCGGGCGGCTGAGGCTTGCGATGAACGGCGCAAGCAGGACCGCAGCTCCGCCCCCCGGGCTGTAAATGCGCCTTGCGGGAGCGGAGGCTCGTGAGAGTCAAACCCTCCTGCCTGCCTTACGATGGGCCTTTCCAAGGCAGGGCTGGGCTCTCCAACCTTGGCAACTTTGAGAACTCTGGGAGTTCTCAAAGTCCACAAATCTTAAGGTTGCCAAGGTTGGAGAGCCCTGTTCCAAAGGGCGCCTGCAACCCGCAACTGAAGCAGCTGAGTTGTGGCTGTGCCGGCCGTCCCATTCCCCCCCCGCTCCTTTCCCCCCGGCTGCCCCCTCCTGCCATCGGGCTCGGCGCCTGCAATCGCCGCAACTGGGAATCCTCCATGCTGCCAGCGGATCCCGGGTTTCCTCCTTGCTGAGTTCCGAGGGACCCAGCAAGGGAGCCCCACGACCCCGACTGTGCTGCACTCTCCCCCGAGGCAGCCCCGGCTGGACCACTGCCCAGCCCGGTGAGCAGAAAGTGAAGGGGCAGCATCTCCGGCCAGCCCGGCACCTGCTCTCTGCTTGGAGGACTCGCTGCCGGCTTTAGGAACAATGCTGAGCCGAGTTTCCCTGGGAGAAGCGGCCGCGAACTGGCACTGCGCTCTTGACCTCCGACTGAGGGAGTCAGCCCTCTCCGTGGGGAAACCACAGCAACACGCGGGGAGAGGCAACCCGGTGCAAGGGGGTGGCCCCGAGGATGGAATCAAAGCTTGCCAGCCTTTCGGGGAAAGTGGAGCTCCAGTTCCCGGCTGCAGCTTCTGGTTGGGGGGATCGGGCCCTGAGGAACGGCAGCTCCTGGCGTGATGCAGAGGGAGCGCGGGGGAGTTTGTGAGGGCTGCTCGGAGGGACCTTTGGGGAGGTTTGAGCAGCTGGAGATTGAATGAAAAAATTTGGAAAAGCTAATAAACTAAACAATTAATCTGATACAGAATTTTCAGGTGGCAGCGCGGGCTGGGACCAGCCGCCATCTGAAATGCAATGCACTTATCCCGCGGCTTGCATAAACCACTCCCGCCCCTTTCAAAATAGCACCCGGCACTTCTCTTGGGCACTCAGGGCCAGCAAGAAGAAGGGGGGGGAGGCACGTGTACCAGCAGAGACGGGCTTGGCTCCTCATTCTGCTGTGACCCGAATCCTTGCTTTGGCTTCTCCGTGCTGGGTGCTGAGCTTCCTGGAAAGCCCCCTGCACCTTTGCTGCCTCGGAAAGAGAAAATGAGTCTGCGGAGAAGAAGGAGAAGGACAGGCAGCTCTGGAAAGTGCATTTCCAGGGAAGAAAGGATTTTCAGGTGGCAGCGCAGGCTGGGACCAGACGCTGCCTGAAATGAAATACACTTATCCCGCAGCTTGCATAAACCGCTCCTGCCCCTTCCAAAATAGCCACCCGGCGCTTCCCTTGGGCACTCAGGGCCAGCAAGAAGAAGGGGGGGGAAAGGCAGGTGCGCCGGCAGAGACGGGCTTGGCTCCTCGTTCTGCTGCAACCCTGAACCCTTGCTTGGGCTCCTCCCCGCTGCCGCCCGAAAATGCTTTCCTCCCTGGAAATGCACATTCCAGAGCCGTGCGCCCTTCTCCCCCTTCTCCACAGACTCATTTTCTCTTTCCTCTTTCTGAAGCAGCAAAGGCTGCCTCGGAAAGAACGAGGAAGCCAAAGAACGAGGAGCCAAAGCCCATGCCTGCCTTCCCCCCCCCCTTCTCAGAAGAAGAGCCACTTGCCGGCCCTGAGCGCCTGAGGGAAGCGTCGGGTGGCTATTTTGAAAAGGGCGGGAGCGGTTTATGCAAGCTGCGGGATAAGTGTATTTCATTTCAGGCAGCGTCTGGTCCCAGCCTGCGCTGCCACCTGAAAATCCTTTCTTCCCTGGAAATGCACATTTCAGAGTCGCCTCCTCCTTCTCCGCAGACTCATTTTCTCTTTCCGAGGCAGCAAAGGCACAGGGGGCTTCCCAGGAAGCCCAGCACCCAGCAGGGAGGAGCCCAAGCAAGGATTCGGGGTCACAGCAGAACGAGGAGCCAAAGCCCATCTCCGCCGGCGCACCTGCCTCTCCCCCCCTCTTCTTGCCGGCCCTGAGCACCCAAGAGAAGCGCCGGGTGGCTATTTTGAAAGGGGCGGGAGCGGTTTATGCAAGCCACGGGATACGTGCATTGCATTTCAGGCAGCGGCTGGTCCCAGCCCACGCTACCGCCGGAAAATTCTGTATCAGATCAATTGTTTAGTTTATTAGCTTTTCCAGATTTTTTCATTCAATCTCCAGCTGCTCAAACCTCCCCAAAGGTCCCTCCGAGTGGCCCTCGCAAACTCCCCCGCGCTCCTTCTGCCCCACGTTAGCGAGGCCAGAAGCTGCCGTTGCTCGGGGGCCGAGCCCCCCAACCAGCAGCTGCAACCGGGTTTCCTCTCCCCGTGTTTTGCTGTGGGTTGCCCCATGGAGAGGGCTGACTCCCTCAGTCGGAGGCCAAGAGCAGGTCCTCCAAGCAGAGAGCAGGTGCAGGGCTGGCCGGAGACGCTGCCCCTTCGCTCTCTGCTCGCTGGGCTGGGTAGCGGTCCAGCCGGGGCCACCTCGGGGGAGAGTGCAGCACAGCCGGGGTCGTAGCGCTCCCTTGCTGGGTCCCTCGGAACGCAGTGAGGAGGAAACCCGGGATCCGCTGGCAGCGTGGAGGATTCCCACTTGCGGTGATTGCAGGCGCTGAGCCCGATGGCAGCAGGGGGCGGCCAGGGGGAAGGGAGCCGAATGGGGTGGGGGGGGGGGGCGGGACGGCCGGCACAGCCACAACTCCAGCTGCTTCAGTCACGGGTGGAGGCGCCCTTTGGAACAGGGCTCTCCAACCTTGGCAACCTTAAGATTTGTGGACTTTGAGAACTCTCAGAGTTCTCAAAGTTGCCAAGGTTGGAGAGCCCAGCCCTGCCTTGGAAAGGCCCGTCGTAAGGCAGGCAGGAGGGTTCGACTCTCACGAGCCTCCGCTCCCGCAAGGCGCATTTACAGCCGGGGGGGGCAGAGCTGAGGTCCTGCTTGCACCGTTCATCGCAAGCCTCAGCCGCTCGCCAACTGGAGAAGGCGGCAACCGCGGCCTCCTCCATGTTTACCCGCACCCCTTCTGACTGGGGGAGCAGTGTGGGCAAAAGGCCTCTGCTGGGATGGGTGAATGGGGCGCTGGCGAGTTGGCAGGCAGGGCCGAGAGCGCTGCTGCCGGCTTGGGAACAGCTGTCTCGCCAGGGTAACTGGTTGTCCTCCGGGAAATGGCGCGCCAGCCCTCTTGGATAAAGAGAGGGCGCATGCGTAGGGGGCGCACACATGCGCAGTGGGGGTTGCATGTGCGCATGTGCAGTGTGAGGTGCATGCGCATTAGCATGGGGAGGGGGTCATGTGCGCATGCGCAAATGGGGGTGCCCATTGCATTATGGGTACTGGCACGCAAGAGCACGAGAAGGCTCTCGCGCCTGGACTTTTGGCACGCAACACCAAAAAGGTTCGCCATCACTGGTCTAGAGCAATCTACAGTCTTAGGAAAGAGCTTGGTGGAAAACAAAAAACAAAGAATAAAGCCAAAAAAGGTGAAGAATAAGCAACAACAACAAAAGTAAACATGGAGGAGGTTCTCATCCTAATATAGTTAATGGAATGAGATGTTGGATATAAAGATTAGTGGGTCACAAACAAATCTGTCAAAATTCCTGAACCATATGGGTAGGAGGCTGTAAATGTCTTCTGCTTTAAAATGTTAATACTTGTTACCTGTCTAAATTGGCAATATGATTTATATAAGGCTTATTGTGGAAGGAAGGAGCAAGGTTCCTTAAGAGACAAAGTCATGAGAAAGAAAGCAAGAATTTGTTAACATGCAACGTTGCATCCTGAATTGAAAATTATTGTGCCTACAAATTATTTAATGCCCTATGATTTAAGTATTTCAAAATAAGTAGGCAGGACATTTGGAAAGAAGACTTGGAAAGAAGTATCTCTGAAAAGGCGTAATAGAGGTAATAGTGGTGAAAAAAATAACAAAAATTACTTATTGTTGGAAGTAACTGATATATTAGGCAAATATATCAAGTTTGGGACCTTACTAGTTAAAAAAACCAAGTTAAACGAAATGTAATAAAATTCCACTAAATTACGCACAATATGGAGAAATTTGTTTGTTGTTCTCTTCTTTGTCTGTTTGAAGGCGCTCCTGTTGGATTTGTCCACAAAAAGATCCAGCAGGAGCTCCTCCATAACAGACAAAAAAGAAAACAATAAATGGAGCAATGTTGTCATTCCATATCTTGCTGGAATATATGAAAAGTTTGGGAGGATCCTCAGCCAACACAATATACGTGCACACTTTAAACCAGGAATACATTAAGGCAGAAGCTTGTCCACCCCAAAGACAAAACACCCAGACACAAACTGAACAATATGCTATAGCCAATGCAATGCAGTGAGACATGTGCAGACCTGTACTTTGGGGAAACAAAACAACGACTTCACAAATGCATGGCACAACACAGGAGACAATCCTCATCAGGATAGGATTCAGCAGTCCATCTGCATCTGAAAGACCAGGGTCACTCTTTTTGAAGACAGAAAAGTTGACTCTTTCAAACAAGTGGAAAGGTCCACTTGTTTGAAAGAGTCAAAGGGGCCATCTATGTTAAAATTGAACAGTCTTCCTATAATAGAGGTGGAGGAATACAACAACACCTATCTCCTGTTTACAATGGAGTCTTTTCAGCATCCCAAGAAGGTTCCACACCCATCTGTACTCTGATTCAGGTGACTCAGAGGATACAGATAAACCCTCAAGTGGACTCAATGACTTTCAGTGCTAACAACCAGACGATTGCAAAAAATATAAATCCTTCCATTCCTCACCAGTCAGTTAGAACTGAAGCAGCTTCTTGGATGACAAGAGAAATGTTTACAAAGAAAAAACCAAGAAAGTCTAGTTGCCTTTTGAAAAAAGCACCTTTGAGATTATCTGGATTCAAAGGAGAAAAGGTGATTCAAAGTATGCCATCACACCAACTGCTTCTTACACCAAACACGTTTGTTCCTAGAACTGTTGGCTCTCTGATGATAATCCTCCTCCACTCTTAAAGTACCTGTGGTCTAATATAATTTTATTTAATGAAATCACATTATTGCAGATTCAGATCAGGGAAATAAAGTACTTTGTTACCTAGCACACATGGCATAAACCACTGAAATGGCTAGCACAGTGATGGTGAACCTATGATTTAAGTGTCAAAGGTGACATGCCTGTTCACCAACACTGACAGCTTCTAATCTCAAAAGCCCATCCTTCCTCCCATGATTTGGGGCGGGGCTACAGAATGGAATGTGCTCTTGCATGGCATTCAGAGCCTCCAAATATTTTACACAAAGAGGGCTTTTGCGCAATTTTTGGAGCCTGCATAGGCAGCAGGAGAGCATTCTCTGAAACTGCTTCAGGAACAAAGGCCTCAAGTGGATGTTTTTAAGGAGGGTCTAGACAGTCACTTATCTGGAATGTATCGGTTCTCCTGCTTGAGCAGGGGGCTGGATTAGAAGACCCCACTAAGGTCCCTTCCTGTCTACTCTACTCTACTCTACTCTACTCTACTCTACTCTACTCTATTCTATTGATCCAAAGCTGCCTCAGATAGGCCTCAGGCATCTGTCAACAGAAAGAAAACACCACCTGAAGGTAAGTAGTGAGTGGCAGATCCTGGTAAGGGGAACGGTGTCAAACACATGATTGGCCAATTTTTTTTTTAAAAAAAAGAAATGAATATGTTGTTTCTCTTCATTGAGGATGGTTTTTTTTGACATGCTAGTAGAGTCAAATTAGGTGTTTTCTGACATTTTGACATGCCAATCCCAAAAGGTTCACCATTACTGGGCTACCACAACATGTAGCCGTGGGTGCCATTTTAAAGAGCTTCAAAGGGAAACGAGGCCTGTTCATGTAGTCTGTGATCAAAGTTTGTTAGTCTTGATGCCTATCTTCAGTATCAAAAGCAGCATGCTTGTGATTGCTAGTTGCTGAGATAGATAAGAAAGAGATTGTTGTTTACTCATTCTCTGCTCCTTACTTTTTGCGTGTGGTTAGTCCCTAAGGGGAAAATGTGCAAGATATGAAATATGCAATTATTTTATACCACCAGAACTACCAGTAGAAACAAGAGATACAAGACAAAGTTAAATTCCTCATCGTTCTTTTTAAAAGAGACACACAATATTTGATTGATAGTGCTGTTTGGTAGAACGCTGGGAACGATTAATTTCCCAATCTATAAAGTTAGAAACTGAATCTGACAATACAGCTGATAATTCTTGTATACATCTAATAAGTACACAAGAAAAATGTATGTCGATTTAAGATACATAATGCATTTAATAGTAATCAGATTTCCACAACTAATCCCTTATTTGGTTTTTGGCCTTCCTCTAGAAATAATGGATGAAATGCACAAATTTGCCCTTGGATACCACTTGGAAGATTTGCACTGCATTCTTATCTGAGCTTCTAATCATGATTATATGATGTTTCCTGAGCTGGTAGGATTGTTTCACTGGCAAGTATGCATATGGATATCACCTGTAAAGTTAGATTTTTACCAACTAATGAACAATGGATACACATTGATCAAAGGCAAAATAGGTATCCACTTTGCTAATATAGGTTGTCCTTGATTTATGACCACAATTGAGTCCAAAATTTCTGTTGTTAAGTGAAACATTTGTTAAGTGAATTTTGCCCCATTTTATGACATTTCTTGCCTCAGTTGTTAAGTGAATCGCTGCAGTTGAGAAGTTAGTAATTCGGTTGTTAAGTGAATCTAACTTCCCCATTGACTTTGCTTCATAAGTATGAACCAGTGGCCACATGATCATGGGGATGCTGCAAAGGTTGTAACTGTGATAAACGGTCATAAGTCACTTTTTTCAGTGCCGTTGTAACTTTGAACGGTCACTAAACAAACTGTTGTAAGTCAAGGACTACCTATAGAACTACCAACATTGCTCCAAAGAAAAAAGAGTCTTATAATACATTTGCTTTAACACTGTCATCTTCTTTCAACAATGAAGATCCTGTTCAATATACTAGTATCATCAAGTTGCTCTCAGCCTGAGGCAAAAATAGTTTGTGTCAAAACTCAGCGTAATAGGAATGACATACAAATAAGGATGCTGGAGCTATTATTCAAGACTTCATCATCTCCCAACACCTCATTACACCTCTTTGCAATTTTACACCAGAGCTCTGATGAACCTTCAAATAAATCACAGGGTTCCCTGCATGTATTGCTTAGTATCAGCATAGCAAAAAGCAAAGCTAGACAGCTTCCAAGTATTAGTAACTTAATAATGTAGGGAGATGTATTTGTTAAATAACTAGCAACATCCAGCACAGAATTCACAAAAATCTTCTCTGGCTGCCTGCTGGTCATCTTTACATCACAGGACCCTTCTTCCATAAATAGAATGGAATTTGTAAACCAAACACTTCCTTTTAAAAACTACATTTACTGCAGCTATCTCAAGATCAGGGGTGCTATTCAGCAGGTTCTGACAGGTTCTGAAGAACCGGTTGCGGAAATTTTGAGTAGTTCGTGGAACTGGCAAATACCACCTCTGGCTGGCCCCATAGTGGGGTGGGATGGGAATGAAGATTTTGCAATATCCTTCCCCCAGGAGTGGGGTGGGAATGGAGATTTTGCAGTATCCTTCCCCTGCCATTCCCACCAGGCCACATCACGCCCACCAAGCCACGGCCACAGAACCAGTAGTAAAAAAAAATTGAATTCCACCACTGCTCAAGATAACAATGAAAGGAGTTGAAAAACCAGCTTGTAGTCAAAATACTTCAGATCTCAGAAGCTGAGTGTAAAGTTAATAGGCAAAGAAACAAAAAGAAACAAAAATCTAAATTGCTGCAGCAAATCTCTTAGACCAAAACAACCCAAATCTGGGTTGTTACGATAAGTCTCCATCTATTTTCTCTTCCCATATGTGAGTCTCCACCATATTATATTTATATTTCTTGAAACCGAATTCTGAATTTTCTTTGTTATGATATCTCCCAGCATATCATAATGTATTTGGTTGGTCTTCTAAAATATTTTGAATACTACTCCCTGCCACATGATCCCAGACTGCCAATCCTGAACTGCTGCAAAGGACAATTTTTGATATGATGCTTCTGTTTTCCTTTGAAAATATGGAATCTTCTTAACCTGAGAAGGCTTTTGAGGCTATGATTGTCGTGATGTGATATTTGAGCTGTCTCTGCCACAAATGCTACAAACAAACGAATCATTGGAAGCAAAACAAAATGAGAAAAAGAATCTGTTTTCACGGTTGTGGAGGTAATGGCCAGGCAGAAGTTTGAGTAATATTCCCCCTCACCTCATTTAGGTTTCCTTGCTTATAATCCCCTTGAGTAGCTCTGTTGCCATTTGAATATGGGCTTGGTTGTCCTTTTCCACTTCCACCAAAAATCTTGCCTTGTCTTGCTTCTTTTTTGCTAGAAGACACAGAGCATAGAAGAAAAGAAATTGTTTTTCATAGTCCATATGCTTGTTAGAACTCAAAATGTTTAGTAGAAGAGCAGGATAAAAACACACCAAACCAATATACAAAAATGGAAACAGAAAGAAAGACAAGGCCATACCTATGCTCAAAAGATGGTGTGAACAAATGCTAATGAAAACACAATTGGGATATTTACGTGTAACTTAATTATAGGTTATTTTTTCAGAATTGTGGCTTGGCTTGCTAAAGCAGTTTAACAGAACTAAGAATGAGCTAAATGGAATAAATCTAGGCTTTTTTTTAAAAAAAAATTGTTGAGATCCTGACTTAGCTGAGAAAGTGACTGCATGACTTGAATCAAGCCACAATATCCGAACCTAACCTATCTCAGGTATTTGTTATGTTGGATAAGAAGAGGCAGAGAAAAGTTAATGTCTATGTCCTTTGTCTTATGGAATGGGTAGAGTTCAGATTCAGAAAGTAAGGATCACAGTAAGAAGACTCCACCAAGTTATCCAACTTGAACAGCCAGTTAAAAATAATTAGTTCTTTGCAAAAAATCTTATTATTATTGCTCTCCCCCAGAACACCACATATACTGAATAATAAGATTGCTTTGGAAAAGTGTCTAAGAATGTCATGGTCTGAATTCTATTATCTGGACAAAATCTCTTCAGGCAGAGATTTTTGTAAACAATGAATGGAAATTGAAGATAATGAATTAATGACTCTTGTCACAGTCCATCCTGGGACTACCATATACAGTATGTTCCTGGGATGCAGCTTCTAATCAACTTCATCTCTCTTTCTCTCTGGGTGAAAAGGCTGAGGTCTAAAGGCTATAGAATTACTAAACTACCATTCTTCACAGACTTGACTATATCATTTTTTGATGTACTCCTCTATGTATTGTAGAAAGTCAGCTCCTACCTCCTAAAAGAATGAAATATTTTGGAAAAAGACAGAATATTATTTTTTCCCAAAGGGAGAAATGGAGAAACATGTTTTTTTAAAGACGGAAAGCAGACTCAGTCTTTCTTAATAGCCCCAACAGATATTGAAGAGGCAGGTTTCAGAAATGCAGATTTTGTAATCTATTTAAGGCAAGATATTTTGAAACTCCCTGCAGGAAAGTTTAAACAAAAGCAGAATTAGATAGAATGGTAGGATTAGTCCTCATTCAAGATCCAACACAGGACAAAGCCATTAAGCCACAAAGAAATTGCCCAACACCCTTTTAGAACAGAAGCCCTTTCATTGCATCACCCCAAACTTCAACCAAACCTGGGGGCTCAGACAAACACCTAAGATTTGCATTTTCTCTTTTGCCTATAGAGCCAGCTATGATCCCTACATGGCCCCATGGGAATCTGACAACAGCCAATAGAATACATGTTCTTGCACCGGAACAGGAAGCTCAAGTGGAAAGCCCAAGAAACAGGAAGCTCAAGTGGAAAGCCCCTCAGATCCATGTGGTCAGCTGCACCAGAACCATGTGCTTGGTGGTTCTGTTCATCATTAAACCTTCTTTCCAATCAGCCTCCATGTTTCCAGTATCTTACTCCTGGCTTGGAACCGAACCAGATGGATATTTCTTCCCGCAGTATAAATATCATTATTTAGTTAAAGCACTTACAATTGTTTTGCACACATGATGCACTTGTTGCTGTGAGTCTGACCAGAATCATCACGTACTGGATCATTCTCACGTGTACAAGTGAGTTCTCCATTTGGCCCAATCTGTGACCGATATTCATAGCAATTATCAAACTTCTGGAAAGAAAGAATATAAAATGATTTGTACTGATTCTTAGAAACTATTCCGCAAATGCATCATTGATATACATTATCTTTGTATATCGTAAGGTCAACCATGTCACCAGTCACTGAGAACCTTCCTTGAGGTCATTAAAAACATCATTTGGTGTTGTCTTGATATTGAGTCCAATTATCTTTCTTTTGCAAGGATATTCAAAGTGTGCCATTGATCCAGTTAATTAAATTTATTTCAGCAAGCTTGAAATACAGTCAATTTTCCCTAATCATAGCAATAATTGCTAGGTAGACAATATCATGAGGATAATTCAGAGAATGTGCATCTCTGCTTCAATTGCTGATGAAAATATAAGTGTTGCAAAATAAATGCAATAAAAATGAATAAGGCCCACAATATGATCTTCGTGCACTGTGACAGATCATTATATACTTGTTGCTTTAGATGGAAGATGGAAATACAGTATAAATATCATTTATTTTTTCATGTTGAATTATAACAGATATTATAAATTATCAGACAAAGATGCAGATTTAAAAATGATACTAAACTTATTTAACCTAAACTTCCCTGATAAACCCACATAGTACCTGCTATCAAGAAGGATAATTCAGTCTGTGTGTAATTTAATGAATGAGATTTTTTATACCTTAAACAGGACAAGCATATTTTTTAATACAAGATGTATATAGGTAGTCCTCAACTTACGACCACAATGGAGCCCAAAATTTCTGTTGTTAAGTGAGATGTTTGTTAATGTGAGTTTTGCCCCGTTTTATGATCTTCCTTGCCACAGTTGTTAAGTGAATTTGTGCAGTTGATAAGTTAGTAACCTGGTTGTTAAGTGAATCTGGCTTCCCCATTGACTTTGCTTGTCAGAAGATTGCAAAAGGTGATCACATGACCTTGGGACAAAGCAACAGTCATATATATGAGCCAGTTGTCAAGCGTCTGAATTTTGATCACATGATCACGGGGATGCTTCAAAGGTTGTAACTGTGATAAACGGTCATAAGTCACTTTTTTCAGGGCCGTTGTAACTTTGAACAGTCATTAAATGAATTGTTGTAATTTGAGGACTACCTATACTGTGTGTGTTAGTATGCTATATATGCCTCCTAGTTCTTAGATTAAGACAATAGAATGTTGGCTTGCAAGGCAGTCACTAGATTAGGGATCCTAGCCTTTAGAGAACAAGTTTGGAGTATACTATTGTATATTGTATATACTATTGTACCTATTGATATTGGTCTATTGCTCTATTGTCTATTGATCGAAATGGTCTATTGGTCTATTGATTTACTGGTCTATTGGTCTATTGATCAAAATGTTCCCTGTTCCAAACTAACTGACGAGGGAGTGCTAGGTATAGAAGCTATCTCAAACAGAGCAAAAAGAATTACGTTACAGAAGGTATGGAGTTCTCCTTAGAGGAACTTTTTAAAAAGACTCTGGGTGAGAAAAATGAATGCATGAAAATAATTGCTGCTTAAAATGGAAAGAAAATATATATTGTTTAGGAAAAGATAGTTGCAAACGATGTAATCAAAAAGAACAAAAAATTTCACATTATAATAGGCAGTGGACATTCAGAGGCATTTTGATGAAAGGTGAAAGGAAACTTAAAGAAGGAATCTAGAACAGAATTAAGAATGAAAGAGATGAAATGAATTGGAACTGAAGCAGGGGGGAAATCCAGTAGGTTCTGACAGGTTCTGGAGAACTGGTAGCAGAAATTTTGAGTAGTTCAGAGAACTAGTAGCGGAAATTTTGAGTAGTTCTGGGAACTGGCAAATACCACCTCTGACTGGTCCCAGAGTGGGGTGGGAATGAAGATTTTGCAATATCCTTCCCCCAGGAGTGGTGAGGGAATGGGGAATTTGCAGTATCCTTCCCCTGCCACGCCCACTAAGCCACGCCCACCAAGCCATGCCCACAGAACCGGAAGTAAAAAAAATTGAATTTCACCACTGAACTGAAGTATTTTAGAGATTGATATGGGGAAGAGATTGATATGGGGCAGATCTTCAAAGAATTTAATTAAAATGAATGCTATATATGTTAGCATTCATATATGCTATATATGAAAAAAAATGGATGAAAAGAAGATCACCAAAATTGTGAGAATGCTGACAAGTGGTAAAGGGTTTGCATGAAGATGATTGGAAGAATGTCCTTATTTTCCCTTGTACAAAGTGAAAAGTAGCAGGAGTGGATGCAAAAAATACAGGGGAAGTTGTGTGATAGAAGACTGATTAAAGGATACAAGAGGTGGGCAAAATTTGGGAAGTGAAATTGGCCTTGTGCAGGGCAGGAAAAGCTCAAACCAGGTGTTTCCTGCACAATGACACAACATGAAATAAGAATGGGCTGCATGGATAAAAAAGTATGGAGAAGTATAACGATTGGTATGAGTGTAAACCAGCTTTAATTATGCTTTTTTCCATTTCCTTTTTAATAGTTTTAATTTCTTTGGTTTACTATTTCTTATGTCTTTCCTGCACTCTTTTCCTCTGAAGTGGTATAGTCTAATTCATATATGGTAGTGTAATAAAAAACCTTTGAGTGTGTGCAGGAGACAGCAAACTCTTGATGGTGTTTAGCATGCTAGAATATGTCTGGGATGCATGTTTTCTTCTTCTTGGTCATTGTGAGCAAGAGGATGCAGAATGGTAATGGTGATAGAGAAACCTGGGTAAAATTTGATCTCACCTCATTGTTTCCATATTGTGGCGGTCTCTGTCCAAGAGAATTCATCTTACCTCCATTTTTGCTGCACAAAAAAGTATAAAACATGTTTTTAACTTTTCAGCAGACAGTAATCTAATGTAGTTGAAAACCAATCACATTATCATCTACTCACAAGTGCTGTAGGCACATCATACAGTTATTGTTGTGTTGTTTGCCTGAAGCATCACGAATTGGGTTAAGCTCTCTGGTGCAGGAAACCCCCCCTTTAATGAAGTAAGGCCAATATTCACGGCAACTTTTATCCTACGGTGGAGAAAAACAAAGCTGTCTTCTTTTTGTCGTCTCAGTTGAAGATAATATTTATTACAAGTCACCAACTCTGTACTAACTGACTTGCACTAAGCAACAATGCAGAATAATAATGCATGTAATTATACTCTCTTACAAAGTGCTCCGATTGCTACTTTTAAAATTAGGATTAAATACATGCTATCCTTTCTCATACAAGTCAATAGAACCTATTGTTTAAAAAATCAATTTCTTTCTTTTCTCTCTCTCAGATCTGTTGGTTGATTTGAGAGAGAGAGAGAGAAAGAGAGAGGGAGGGAGATGCACTTTTAACAGTTCACAGTCACTGTTCTGATTTTTTTTTTACTTTAAAAAAGCAATTTTAATATAGAAGAAGGACTAATTCCCTGTCTTCCCTACTTGTGTCAGCTAGACAGCTAGATTCATCCTTATGGCATTTTGTGTGAACAATTGTGCTACAAAAGCTAGCTTTGTGATCCTACAAATGAGATCAGATCTATTAGAATGAATCCAAATTGTGCTGTGTAGAAACAAAGACATTGAGAAAGAAAGGGTCGTTAATGGAACAATTTGCTATCTAAATGAGAAAAGGCAGGGCCAAGATAAACAAGAGACAATTAGAGCTTGCTTGCACATGGTTCCACACCTTGCCCTAACTGGAGCAATCATAGCTTATTCACTACTCAATTACGTATTAATGGAGTGCCAACAAACTGCTTGGAATTTTCTAAATAGGCAGCTGCAGCTCTGGCTCTGCCCAGACAAGTATACACAGCACAGTTCTATGTGTGTCTTTGTGCGTATTCAGAGTTCTAAAGGCCACTGAATTGAGTGACTTCTAGTAAATATATATATCACCCAATTTCAGTTCGAGAAAAATCACAAGAAAAAGCAAAATAATCTCCAAGAGCGCTGATTAATGTATATAATTATAGCCTCAATGCATTTAAGCCCTAAATGACACCCACTCCCAAAAAAGGATTATACTGTATAATGATTGTTTTAAAATAATTCCTTTAAGGTGAAGCTTCAGAAAGGGTAGCTCTTCTGGGAAACAAATCTCTCCTTAATGGATCTTTTGGCTGGGGCTGTTGAGAAGCATTTCACTTCCTTTGGCTTAATAATATGTGATAATGTCCCAAAATTCCTGATGGTCTGGATCTTGTTCAGCTTTGTGTCTAACATGGATTAGGGACCAAGATAATTCTGATCAGTTATTTATGCTTGGAACTGAAAAGCAGTGTTTGAACTTTTGAACGTTTCAGTAGTGTTTGATCTTACTGTTCAAAGTATATTTTTGAGAATTCTGGCAAGGATAAACCTCGGATGTGTGGTTTAGAATATGTATGCCACAAAGGCCATGTTTCATGATGTAATACAGGGGTTTTCCATCCATCCATGTGATCTTTATCTTATGCTGTGTTCCGTGCCACTATTGTCTTATCTAATTCATGAAGATCTACAGGTAGTGAAATATGAGACGTAAGGCTTATCCGCACTTAATATTTCAAAAGTTCTGGTCCTGTGCTCCTGATGATTTGATGCTAAGCCGATTTAAGAAAATCTGTCTGGACTGAGGTGCTCTGGCAGCAGGAGTTACTCTTTGGCAGCCTTGCGAACTAGCCCAGACAAGAAGCCCAGCCAGGAGTACTAGCTCTACCTTTACTGTTAGCTTACATTAACAGAAAAGTCTGAAAGTACATTTATTATTTATTATTTATTTATTATTTAGATTTATATACCGCCCTTCTCCCCGAGGGGACTCAGGGCGGTGAACAGCCAAAAGTAAAAAACATACATACAAAATTTAAAAGCCAAATAAAACCAAATTAAACAATGGCCCCGACTATTTAAAATCCCAATTATAAAATATTAAAACCCCAAATATTAAAATATTTAAATTTTAAAATTTAAAAATTATTTTTACAAAAGAAGGGGAAAAAATTAGGCCAGGCCCGCCTGATGGAACAGAAAATTTTTTAGCTCACGGCGGAAGGTGCGAAGATCCGGGATCCTCCGTATCTCCAGGGGGAGCTCGTTCCAGATAGTGGGTGACCCCCAGAGAAGGCTCTCCCCCTGGGGGCCATCTTTGTCCCCTCACTTTTACAGTCTAAGAAACTAGGGAGGGTTTCTACTGAGATGGTTGCAAGTCTTAATTCCTTCTGCGGGACTCAGCTGCCAGTTGTACAAACTTTGTCTAGCCTGCATCATTTCTATCTGTCTCCCAAGGTCATTCCTACATACCACCACAGTCCGGACTGCAGGCTGTTGTGTTCTCCTATTGGACAAGTTCCCCATATTATAGGGGGCACACACACTATATTACACCAAACTATACTAAGAGATATATCGATTTTGCAAGTTTTTACCCAAGGCCCCAAACTCTCCATAAGTTGCTTGAAAATTATTTGAAATTTTCTGAGGGCAAATGCTTTTTATTACAAGGAACTGGCAAATCAGTTAAATTGGGAAATTACAATATTTGGAAAATAATAACAATAAAGTGAATAGAAAAGGAGGAAACCCAGTAATATAAAAAGAAGGCATTCCTCCTGGGTTTCAAACCAGCAACATTTGAGTTACAAAGCAAAAGTTTTTAAAGATTGTATTATCAATAGATTAAAAGAGAGTTTAAAAGTATTAGAGTTAATGCTAAGCAGTGGCTCAGTTGCAAAGGTGGTCCTTCCCCTGCCAAGTAGCTGAAGAACTGCTGAGATTAGAATGCACCATAATAAAAGCACTCTGGCTGAAGCAGATAGGAGCATTTAAATTGATGTTGAGTGGACAAGCATACTTTTAAACTGGAGCAGGAAAATTGCACAGAGATTTCAGACAGATCTGCACTTTCTGCTTGCCCCATAACTGCTAAGGACTGCTCACCGTGTCCGGAGTGCAGAAATGTGGCATCATCTCCCTCCCATTCCCAGGCTATGGCAAAAGCATCCCAAGCCCATGTTTTTCAGCTTTGGTTCATAACTAATGTTCCTTGACCCAAGCCTTCTTGAGACTTTCAAAGAGTATGGTCTGCAATACTTAATTCTGCCTTGGTTGTTCTGATCAGTTCTGATTAACTGCAGAGCCTAGCATGTCCCTGTGTCCAAAGGCTCGTCATAGGCGTTAGAAGGGACTTTGGAAGTCTAGTCCAACCCCTTGCCCAGGGCAGGAGTCCTCATACCATCTCAGACAAATAGTATCCAATCTTTTCTTGAAAATGGAACACTCACAATTCCAGGAGTCAATTGCTTAAAAGTTCTCATTGTCAGGAAATTCCTCCTTGATTCCAGATTGGATCTCCTTCTGATGACTTCCACTCATTGTTCTTGTCTTACCCTCAGGAACTATAGAGAATAAATTGACACCCTGTTTCCTGTGGCAGCCCCTCAATTATTGGAAAAATGCTATCGTGTTCCCCCCCCCCCCATTCTTCTCTTCATTAAGCTAAACATATCTAATTTCGTTAGCTTTCTTCATAGGATTTAGTCTCCAGACTGCTTATCATCTTTGTTGTTCTTCAATACATTCTTTCATCATTTTTTAAATTTTTGTTTTGTATTGTGGTGACCAGAATACCAAATGTGGCTTCATAGTGCGGTATAGAGCAGTACTATCACTTCCCTTAATCTTGATATTACTTCTCTGTTGATGCAGCCTAGGATTGCACTGGCTTTTTTGGCAGCTGCAGCACACTGCTGCAGTTAGTACTTGACTTATGACCAGTCACTCCAAAATCTTTATGACTAGTTGCAGCATTTCACAGTTATATGATCATGATTTACAACGTTTTTTGCCAGCTTCTGGCAAAAATGTCTATAAGAACACATTGATTCATTTAATCACTATGGTATTTGTTTAACAACTATGGTGTTTAGTTAACAACCACCTCAAAAAAGCCATCAAATTGGGGCTGGTCATGTGGATGCTTCAGCCTACAACCATCATAACTTATAATGGAAATTATAGGCTCCATTACGGCCATAGGTCGAAGACTATCTGTACTTAAGTGGTGGCCCATCAGGACACCTAATCCATCTCATAAGCACTAATCTTAAATCAGGTTCTGCCCATGCTGTATCTGTGCATCCGTTTTTTGCTGCCTAAGTGTAGGACCTTACTTTTCTTGCAACCGAGCTGCATCTTGTTGGATAGGGATCAATGCTCAAGTCTGTTAAGATCCTTTTGAATCTTGAATTTATCTATCAAAGTATTAGCAATTCCCCCTGGCTTAGTATATTTGCAAATTTGATGAGCGCCCCTTCAATCCCCTCATCTAAGTCATTTATGAAGAAGTTAAAGAACACTGGCAGAATCTTGAGGTATCATCCTTTTCTCCATGTAGATGGAGTTCCATTGAGGACTGCTTGTTGAGTATGGTTGGTCAGTCAACTGCAAATCCATCCAGTAGTTTTATGGTATATCCCACATTTATCTTAACCCATGGTGTATTTTATCAAATGTTGAGCAGCCATTTCATCATGGACTGCTAGGCTGCTATGTCCTCTCCAAGTTGCTGTTTTTAAGATAATTTTGCAATTGTCAGAACACGATCTTCATGCTTGAGTTACCTTCTGCATGGATTATTGCAATGTGCGCTACCTAGGGCTACCCTTGAAGAACATCCAGAAGCTTCTGTTGGTCCAATCAGGCAATTATGGGCATATCTCTCGACATCTTTATTCTACAAGCTGCACTGGCTTCACATTTGCTTACAGGTGCAATTTGCTTATAAAGATCTACATGATATGGGGACCACATATATTCCATGTTTTCTACTTGGCTCATTACATCAGGCTGGAGGAACATGCTCTGGGTCCCATCTATTAAGAGTTGTCATCTAGCAGAGCCTTTTTCATAGCTGTCCTGGCCTCCTGACACCTTTGCTCAGTCTTTGACTCTGCTCACCTTTTGAAAAGCCTTGAAAACTGCCTTTTTTTTTTCATCAGGCATAGACTCCAGGACACAGCCCATGCAATTGGTGGATGGTGTGCTCAGAAGCCACTATGTGTTAGTTGGTCAGGGTTTTTTTTTAATAAAAAATATGCATTGTATTTATATTGTGTTTTAATTCTTGTTAGCTGCCCTGAATCTCATTAGTGAAAGAAGGGGAATATAAATAATAATCATATTTAAAAATAGCAATAGCACTTAGACTTATATACCACTTCATAATGCTTTTACAGTCCTCTCTAAGCGGTTTACAGAGTCAGCCTATTGCCCCCAACAATCTGGGTCCTCATTTTACCAATCTCGGAAGGATGGAAGGCTGAGTCAACCTTGAGCCTGGTGAGATTGCAGGCAGCCGACAGTCAGCAGAAGTAGCTTGCAGTACTCCATTCTAACCACTGCACTACCACGGCTCTGCTTTAGTATCAAAGGAGATAATAGAGGAAAGGAGCTGAAGACAGCCATGTGTGGAAATGCCAGGGAAAGCCAAAAAGGAAAGAACAAACCCTAAGGGAGAAGGCAGGCCAGGTAGATTAGAAATCAGCCACGAAGGCTTAACTTTGCTGCAAGGAAGTAACGGGCAAGGGGAACCAGCAATCCACTCTTGTGGTGTCCATGGTCCAGAATGAGCCCCAACCCTGACCCATAGCCAAACCATTGGCTCTGTATTAGAATGTCTGGAGTTGGCTTAAAAATAGCTGGGAGAAGCATGGGAAAAAAGCAGCTTAAGTTGCAGGATACAATTGTCCTTAGAGTGAGTTCTGCCCTCCATAAATGGTTATCAGCCACTTCTGATGACAAAATGAGAAGTAAATCCAGACTGATTGTAGCTGAATGAATAAAATAATTTATATTCTGGATAAGAAAGATACAGTATTAGTTAAGGAAATGGCCAATCTATTATTATTTTGTACTTTTCATTATAAACAACAGAGTTCGCTATAAGGGTGGAGTATAATACAAGTTTCAGAGAAGTCTGAAGCTTTCATTTCAACAGCAAAACCCCCAGAGTTTAGGTTAAGTTTTTGGTTCAGAGTAGTGTGCTTAAGATTTAGTATGTTTTGTACTTTAGTAACAATCGGCATTTATCAAGTCCCTTCATACCACTCCAGAAGAAGAATCTTTAGGCCAGCTACTTCCATTACTGCCAGCTATTCCTCTTTTTCTCCTGTAATAAAGAGATGGAAAAAATATGTGGAGAATGAAACTGCTACCTCTCTGTAAAGCAGCATGTTAGACTTTAGCTACCAGCAAGGTAGCTTTCAAGTATTGGCAGGAATGAGAATTGTGGTAAAAAATCATAAGGTTCATTTTATAAAATGAACTTTATAAGCTGCAGTATTTAAGCCCCATATTTTTTTTATTTCCAAAAGAGTTTCTTCTTATAGAATTCCCAATACCTTGAATTTCATGATAATAAAGAATGAAAATGTACTATAAATATATGCAAAAGGGGGGGAAATGATGTTAACATAGGCAATGATGAATGTTTTGGATTTTGTATATATAGTTTCTCCCCTTACTGAAGTCTTTCTCATATAATCAAGTGTAAGCCCTACCACCATATTACAATACCATCAATAGCTTACAATCTCATAATTATCTATATAATCATTTTCTATATTCCATAGAAAATTTGTTGTGGTTATGTTCCATTTCACACTAGGAAGACTGAGATGCTATCATTAGTAATGGAGACTGATTTTGAACTCAAATTGATTTCAAAACTATATCAGAAATTTTAAATTATCTTTAAAATTGAAAGTGCCAACAATTATATCTTATGGAATAAACAGTTGTAATATCCAATAATGGAACGTCAATAGATGTGTCTATAAAAATGCTGCATTGATCTCTTTAGAATGATGTGGAAACTAATACATCCAAGAACTTATTCTGAGTTTATTGGATGCCTTCAAAGAATGTATGGATTGTAGACTTTCTTGCTGGGTAATGTAAGAAATTTGAGGCATATTAACTCATGATTTGGTCATCTGGCTTTAGTTTCTTTTTTAAATAATATTGCAACATATATAAATATATATATGGATAAATGTTGTCATGTGAAAGATGTGAATATTATTTTAAATTGTGATAGCTGACCATTTTTTAGGAATTTTGGTTGAGAATTACATCAAAAGAATCCAAAAACATTATTACTTTGGATATTAAAGTCTGGATTCAAGAAATGTGTAACTTATCACTTTTTGAAGAGGCTATTTTTTCCTATTAATCAAGATGAAGCAATATCCCTTTGCTGTGTATTTCATAATATTTTACAAGAACAGGCAGTTTTTATTTGTAATTTAATAATTGGAACTAATTTAAATCTGCTGGTCTCCTGCAACTACTAGCTTCCTCTCAATTATAGTCTATGCTCTTATTTACCCAATCTGTATGAATATGGAAAGATGAACATGTGGTCTATTAGTATAATTAAAATCTAATTCGGAAGCTCTGGTCATTCATTTGATGATGAATGAATATTCATCATTCTCATGAAATGAGAACTATTAGATACTTAGAAACTAAATACCTGAATAACTTCTAATTATTTTCTCTGGTTATTTCGATGCTTTCTTGGACACTTTTTTTAGTATAAATCTTGATGAGTTAGGAGAACAGCAGGACTTTAAACTGGTCTCTCTGTTTTAAGTTTATACAGGTAGCCTTCGACTTACGACCAATTGAGACCAAAATTGCTGTTGCTAAGTGAAACATGTTTAAAGTGAACTTTGCCCCATTTTACAACCTTTCAAACCACAGTTGTTAAGTGAATCACTGCAGATGTTAAATTAATATCCTGGTTGTTAAGTGCAACTGGCTTCTCCTTTGACTTTGCTTGTCAGAGGATTGCATGATCCTGGGATGCAGCAAAGGTCATAAATATGAACCAGTTGCTAAACATCTGGATTTTTGTCACGTGACCATACGGATGCTGCAAAGGTTGTAACTGTGAAAATTGGTCATAAGTTACTTTTTTCACTGTCGTTTGTAACTTTGTAACAGTCACTAAATGAACTGCTGTCAGTCGAGGACTATATCTATGCTGCTTTATCTGCCTTAGCAAAGGTTTTCTGTTAAGCAGAAGAACCTACGAATATATTTTTGCAGTAGGAGGAGAAGGTGCAGAGAAAATATTCAGTGTACTGCTTTCATCATTGCATCAGCATCTCTGAAGCAATCACTTGTTTCTAATACTTACAAGAGTTCTCGGCACATGACACACTGATTGGTATGGATCTTGCCATCAGGGCCAATAATAGGGTCAATGTTTCTGTTGCAGTATAAATTCCCATTGATGAATAATTGTTGGAATTGCCAGCACATGCCCTCCTATAGAGATAAAAGAGTATTGAATGAAGCTTTCCTGATTCAGGAACTTCTATGGAGAAGTGTCCTGATCCTTCTAACTTGGGGGGCTCAATGGTTTTTTTTTTTTACTCTAGAAAATAGACCCCACATACCCAGTTTACGGTCTGTTTCTGTTACTCGCCTCTGGGAGGAGGTTTCAAAGTATTTCTATCAGGGCTTTCAGATTCTGTAACAGCTTTATTCCTATGCCATCCATCTGGTAAACTCGCAAGATTTGTTTTTCTCGCCATCTATAACTATACATCCGACCCAGACTGTGTTGTTTCTCTGTGTCATATAATATATGTGGGTGTGTGTGCATAACTTTATTTATGTGTTTATTTTTTGTCATGTTTATGTATTGTATGTTGGAGGTGGTGGCCCTCTGAGAGCTGTATGCAACGAAATTTCATTTTAATGTATCCCGATTAGTTTACATTTAAAGTGACAATAAAGTTATTCTAAGTCTTAGTCTAATTCATCCTGAAAAGAATGTGATTGTGCAAATGCTCCTCCCCATTTATGGAATTTAATGTGAAGAGCCAGAGACTGGATTTCCCATTTGTAAAACTCCACTTTTCATCATTCCTGTATGTTTTTGTTACCAGAAGTATTAATTTATAAGTTAATAGAGTTGAACAGGATATTAGGAAATACTAGAGACTACCCCTCTCAAGGCATGCTAGCTTTTCTTATAATTCTATGCCAAGTTACACCAATTATGCCCTGGTATTATTATTATTATTATTATTATTATTATTATATTTATATACCGCTCTACTCCCGGGGGACTCAGGGCGGTGTACAGACAAATGATAAAATACATATAATACAAATATTTTAAAGAATTGATTAAAATACAATTAAATAATTTGGTCTTAAACCTAAAATTAAAACTCTAAATTTATGAGATTAAGATTTAAAAATATAAGAGCAATTTTAGAAGAGGTTAGTCCAGGCCAGCCTGCTGGAATAGAAACGTCTTGAGGGCACGGCGGAAAGCGCGGAGATCTGGGATTGTCCGTATCTCCGGGGGGAGCTTGTTCCACATGGTGGGTGCCCCCACAGAGAAGGCTCTCCCCCTGGGGGTCGTCAGTCGACACTGTTTGACCGACTTTGACCGACTACTATTGGTACACAGTGTCATAGATGTTAATTTTGACCTAATTTTGACTGTTGGTTAATATTACCTGCAGTAACTGACATGACTATGAGGTTTTCTCAGCTCTGCTTAGATGTGATAAATTGAAAATTTGGGATGAGAAACGTGTTTTGTCACTGAGCACCTCTGGCCTTAATATGCCACATGTAAATGGACTATGAAAATAACCTTGAAGAAACATTGGGCAAGGACAGAAATGAGCAATGCTTGAAAGGACAAGAAAAGAACAGATAAATGAGAACTAACCTGGTATTTAACTTGACTGGTTACATCTGCAACAAAAATAGAGACACAGATATATTTATCTTTGTGTGTGTGTGTGTGTGGTTTCATAGAAATGACTAAATTTTACTCAATATTAAAAGATGATAGGCAGTTAAATCTGATATCTTCCAATCTGGTTCTTGTTAAACTTTGTTGCATATGAGATAAATAGAGATAGATTTAGACATCTTCAGGATTAGGTCCAGACTTCAAAAATAGTCCTGCCTGCCTCAGACTGGTCAGAGATAGTCCATTCCAAGTGTTTCTGGCTGATTGCATAAAACAAGAACAACAATTGCATTACTTCTACCTTTTCTAGTAATTTGGTAATGGCTCCAAGGTCTCCCAAACTGGATGATGACTTTAATCTAAATTTGGAAAAATTTCCCTAAACACCTGGCTGTATTACCATTCTTTATTTGATTATGGTAATTCTTGGTTTGGGTAATTTATTTGGCATTCTTAAACTTCTGAATAACATTTGCAAAGAGCTTGATTGAGAACTGTTTCCACTTTCGCCCTCCTTTAGTTCTCCAATCAGGTTCCTGCATGGCCCTATAATGATAATCCAAGATGAGCCATCTCCAAAATATTACTACCTTCTAAAAAACTGTGATTGGAATAACCAATGGTTGACTGTTGAAGATATTTTCAGCTGAGGACATGCTAGTCAATCAGAAGTCATGAGCAAATGTAATTACTTTCTGGCTGGTTTTGGTTACAGGAGAAGGCTTTAATTCCACATATTCCCATGATAGAAATAGACTTCCACAGACAGGCATTGACCCAAGTGAAATCCATCTAAATACAGTACTGGGAAAGACCATGAGAATGGATCACAGATTCAGAATCTAAATTGTTTGAATCTGAATCATAGTCTAGGTAAGTAAGCATCAACAAGAGAGAGGACCCTTCAGTTTCAAACATAAGCAAATCCACTGGTCTAGAAAACCCAACCTAAAACCTAAAATCCTAGGATAATAATCCAGCCATTGAACTTTCAGTGTTACATCTGACATCCTGCTTTTTACCCCCATTATTGCTAAGACAAAACATCAGCTAATACCCTGTTTCCCCCAAAATAATACATCCCCTGATAATAAGCCCAATTGGGCTTTTGAGAGCATGGCAATAAGGCCAAGTGCTTATTTCAGGGTTCAAAAAAATATAAGACAGGGTCTTATTTTCAGGGAAACATGGTAATCATTGCAAATGAGGTGTCAATGACAGGCACTGAGATTTTAAAAAATATCCAATAGTTGAAAAAGACTTCTAGACCAATCTAATTTAATGCTGCATTTAGCAGTTTTTCTGACATTGAAAATCCACATATTTTTGCAGGAAAAAAAATAACAACTTCACCTGTCTTAATTATAGTATGAACACCCCAATTTTCTTCCTTTTCTCTGTGCATTCTGTTAAAAACAACTTAAGTTTCATATTCCACTTATGCACTGATATGAAATTGAAAATCTTTTATTTTTACCCTTACCTAGAACCAACCTATTAATTACCGCCCAAAACGGGTGTGCTCTAATTCAAGTGCCATTCTTTGGTGGAAATAAATAAATAATAAACTATAATAAACCATCTTTTTCTTTTGCAAAAAAATACTATTTATAAAGAATAAAAAGATCATTTATCCATATCATAAATAATTGTGCCAAAAAAGTTAATATAGTGTGAGTAGAGTCAAACCAGATGATTTTTTTCCAGCCCCTTCTGCAATAATTTGATATTGTATCTTTGTAGTACAGATGATACAGGACCTGGTCCACATGCAAAAGCAAGATACTCAATATATCTTTCACACAGATCTGTATTAGCTGCAACAAATGAAACTTACCTTCAAACTGGATGAAAAGTGCCAGAATAAAAAAGAGACCTATTGCCTTCATGGTTAGGATAATAGAAGCTCAAGATGCTTTGATTCTATGTGTACATTACTCCTAAGAGTTCTCAAAAGGGAACTCAAAGAAGAATTCCTAATCATGTAAATACATATAGGAAGCCAGTTTCTCCACCCACCTGTTGACATAAACTTCAAAACAGCCCTCATTAATTGTGCAAACCAGTCAGATGAGAGTTGATTTTAATTCTAATAAGTCTGTCAACAGAACATCCATCAGGATGCAACAGGGCTAAGAAGCACACCCTGCAATTTGTCAAAGCATTTGCTAATAAGTTGTGACATTTTTCATCTCTGGCAGATAATGCTAGTGTGTGATATTCACCTGAGGTACATTCAAATTAAAGATGTTTTTGTAAAATTATAATAATATAATTGAAGAGAGACAGGAAATATATAATAAATACATATTTATTACATGAAGCTAGTAATAAATACTAGCTTCAGAAGGCTGTATTTCAATACCAAAGGATCTTACAATTTAACTTACAAATCTAATACAGGGGTGTCAAACTGCCGGCCCGTGGACCAGATGCGTCATGCATGGGCCACGTCCATCCCAGCTCCGTGAATTGGAAAAATATCGCGAAACAACATAGGACAGCAACGTGATGCCACGAGTTTGACACCTGTGATCTAATACAAGATCAATCAATCAGAATAGAGCTGGAAGGAACCTTGGAGGTCTTCTACTCCAACCCGCTGCTCAAGCAGGAGACCTTATACCATTTCAGATAGATGGTTATGTAGTCTTTTCTTAAAAACCTCCAGTAATGAAGCACCTACAACTTCTGAAGGCAAGTTGTTCACTGGTTAATTGTCCTAACTATTAGGAAGTTTTTTCTTAATTCCAGGTTGCTTCTCTCTTTGATTAGTTTCCATTCATTGTTTCATGTCTTGCCTTCTGGTGCTTTGGAAAATAAGTTGACCCCCTCTTCTTTGTGGAATCCCTTTAAATATTGGAATACTGCTATCATGTCACCCCAGTCCTTCTTTTCTCTAGACTGGCCATACCCAATTCCTGCAAATGTTCTTCATATGTTTTTGTCTCCAGATCCTTAATCATCTTAGTTGCTCTTCTTTGCACTTTTTCCAAAGTCTCAATATCTTTTTTTGTAATATGGTGCCTCTGTTTATACAACCAATAACTGTATTAGCTTTTTTGGCTGCTGCCAACACACTGCTGCCTCATGTTTAAGTGATTGTTCACTAGGCGCCAAGGTCCCTCTCAATGAAAGTTGAATGCAATTTTTAAATAGATTTCTGATAAACGCTTGATAAGGAACTGATGTCTCATCTAGAAGCTTTTCAGTTTTGTAAAGTTACTGGTGAAAATCATGAAAGAACACCAAGCAACTGGACACTGCAGAAATTCCTGCCTCTCCTCTTCCCCAAAAGAAGCCATTTTAGGAGCTGACCAAACAATAGCAGGATTCCGTACGTGACTTTGAGACAATCCATTTTGTGCAGTAACCAGGGAAAAGGAGTGTGGACACATTCATTTCATCAGTGATTCCTTTAGAAGGCACACATTTTCCTGAGTTTGCACAGTAGTTGTACACTTGCATTTTTCTGGATTCATATAGTTACTAATTAGAGTAGTTTACTTCTGCTCTAACTACCTGACGCACACATAAGGACACATGTCCTGTTACAATTAATAATAAAATAGCATTAAAATACATTTGTTTTTAACCTTATACGCAACTTCAATAACCCTTGTTTTTTGTAAGAAACAACATTAATTAAATAAAATTGTGTATAAAAAAGGAGTTGAAATTAGAAAAATTCTTCAGAGGAAAATGTAGTTCTTTTTCTACCACATACACATTCTGTTGGGGATACAACAAATTTAATTTTCTTTAAAGAAAGGTGCTTGGGATCTGTGGCCCTTCAGAGGTGACTGAACTACAGCTTTCAATGATTCTTAATTCACAATCCCTATTTAGGGAATTAATGTAATTTGCTAGCGAAGACTATATTATGAATTACCAATCACCCAGAACATTTTCACAAGTATGTAAAGAGAAGTTTTTCAAACAAGAATAGCTTGTCTACATCTTCAGTTCACTCAAAACCTGATGAAATTTCTAAAATGTTCTACTCAGCCTACTATAGTATGTGGTCACAGACTCTAATAATTCATACCTAAAAAGCCAAATGTGATCTAGGTAGAGATAAAATGTAAGGGTATCACAGAGGCAATACCAGCAACTGTCTTCCCTTAAGAATAGTCACTTAGTTGCATATCCTCACAACACTGAAGAGCCTTTTCTCTGGCACAATATTATGTTTTCCCCTCAGCTGTCCTCGAAAACCAATACAGGAGGACTCCTTATCCAGGGCAACAATTCCCCTGCAACTCTGGACCCAGAAATAACAGAACATGTGCTTCTGAGACCTTAATATTAGCCTTAACCTCAACATTTTGTATAAATAGCCACAGTCCTAAGGACAATTTCATACCACCATGCTTCAGTATACAATGTTGTCAGGTTCTATGCAGCAGTGCTCAAAATTCATTGTGGTGGTACTGAAGTAGCCACAGGTTTTCCAAATTTCAATCCCACAGGAGTAATGGGGTTCAAATTTTGGATGTATTCTGTGGTATAAATTAGCCCATTTGAAGTATCCTGCCTGGCCTATTGTTGTTGCCCAGCGAGGCATCTTTTTGTGTAATTAAATATTTCAAACAGATAATCAGATACAAGAGTTTTAGTAGTATATAGATAGATGTCATGTCACCCTGATAACTATAATAATATAGTATGTTTGCTTCCCAAACATAGTCTCAGTAAACATCGAACTGACATCACTATCCAAATGTGTTCTATCTATGCAGGAACATATTCATTAAATAAGCAACAACATGCATTTAGCTATTATTTATTGAATAAAACACTACAGCTGGCTTCTTTTAATATGTAAGCAAAGAAAGGACACTGTGACTTAATATCAGGGGTGAAATCTAAAATTTGTTACTACCGGTTCTGTGGGCATGGCTTGGTGGGGAGGGGGGGTGTAATGTGACTGGGTGGGCGTGGCCAATTTTTTTTTTACTTTTAAAAACAATTTTTTACATGTAAAACCATGTAAAAAAATGCTTTCAAAAGACTCTGACAATCCCAGCTGAGTTGCCTGATCGGCAGGCAACTCAGCTAGGATCGTCAGAGCTTGGCTCATCAGAGCCATTTAAAAGGAAAAAAAAGGCTCTTATGATCGCGCGGCTCAGCTGGGCATGGGGGGCGGGGGCAGGGATTTTTGCTACCAGTTCTCCGAACTGCCCACCGCCATCGCTACCTACTCACCCGAGCCAGTCCGAACCGGGAGCGTTTCACCCCTGCTTAATATTGAATATAAACCCATTCAACTTCTTCTTAGACTAGCTTCTTCCCTCTTTCAGTTAAACTCTCCAGAATTCCCCGCATACTGTATAATGTTTAAAAATTAGAAAATTCAGTCCTTTATCCTAGTCTGTCTGGTCTTCCCTTCCATTTGTAAAATCTATGGTATAGCTCCAGCTATATTGAAACTGAGCTTACTATTTGTATACGCCACTGGATAGAAGATATAATTTATTTTAGCCCACCTTTGTCTTCCACCCCACGAGCAAATTTATATTCTAATTTCCTAGATGCTTGTTTCTATCTTGCTTATATCATTGCAAACTGTCAAGCCTTCTTCTTGAGGGAAAGCCTAGACTTTTTTTTCCAAATAATTGGAGTACATGTAGTTCTTGACTTATGACTGGTTGCTTAGCAATTATTTGAAGTTACAAGAGACCTACATGGAGTTAGGACAGAGATTCAGTTCCAATGACTGCCCTCCCCCCCCCATAAAACACAATCACCTCACCACACTTTGTTTGGTCAGCAACCAAGTCACATTCACAGCTATTTGCACCATCCTACGATCACACAACCATGTTTTAAAACAGTTATACCAAAAACCAGCATTTACTTCTATCAGCCTGTAGCAATCCATGAGTTCTCTTAACAACTGTGATGTTCATAATGACTACTGCAAAAAAGATGATAAAATTGGGCTGGTCACTTGAGTGACCCAATTTATGACCATTGTGAATTATGACTCTGATGAGCAGACTCCATTACAGTCATAACTCGAGAATTATCTATATGTTAAATTTCAACTATCTCTTATATTGTGTTAGAAACTTGTAATTCTAATAAATGAAAGCAGGTACAAAGTCTGACATTAAAACCAAAAGTCCCATTTAATTAAAAAAACCTCAAATTATATAAACTTAATTTGATTTCACCTACATGTCCAGGATGAAATTGATATAATACACTCTGGAGCAGGGTTTTTTTTAAATCACTATTATTGTCTTATTTAGTAATTAATGCAGAGGAACTGAGGTCAAGGCTACCCTGGAGAGGATTGTGCTTTGGCCTGAACAGTACTTAATTCTTTTTTGAGGGATAGGGTAATCCTGCAGACTCTTAACAAGATTATAGTGTGCCCTTTCCACAAGGGATCCAAGTAATCCAGACAGTTTCCATCTAGTCTCCAACTTCCTTTCTTAGAGATTATAGAGAAAGTGTTTAAACGCATGGCAGCTTCAAAAGACCCTGGAGGAAGCAGGTTATCTTTCAGTTAGGATTCAGTCCAATTTATGAGACTGAGACAGCATTGGGCACACTCTTGGTTGACCTCTGGCTGGAAAGGGATGGGGGTTGTACATCCATCCTTGCTCTTCTTGACCTGTCAGCAACCTTTGATACCACTGATCAACGTATCCTTGAGACAGAGGCCATCGCTACCGGCTCACTCATGGGCACATGCACAAAAGTGTCTGAGCAGGTAGGCGGAGCCTCCCACCACCACTGCTACCAGTTCACCTAATCCAGGGCGATGGATGTGGGCAAGGCAGTGATGGTAGTAACCCATCACTGCCTTGAGGGTAGGTGAGCTCTGTGGTGCTAGTTCTCCTTCCTCTGGGGTCAGTTCCAAATTGGGAAATTGTTGATAATTGGGTGAGTGTGGTAGAAACCACTCCAGAATTGCTAGGAGGAAAGGGCTTTCCCAGGGAGCAAAGAGAAAACATAGCTTGGAATCTTTGGTAGGCAGGAAAAGCTCAAGGGCAGAAATCTTTTCCCACCCCCAACAGTTCACAGGATAACTGTGACCCGGGTACCTTCGAGACCAACAGAATAACATAGGACCTGGGTACCTTCGAGACCGACTTCTGCCACCAATAGCCTCCCACTGGCTAGTTCGCTCACACAGAGAGGGTCTCCTCAGGGTGCCATCGGCCAAGTTATGCCGGCTGGCGACACTCAGGGGGAGGGCCTTCTCTGTGGAATGAACTGCTCCCAGAAATGCATAAGATCTCTGACCTCTGGGTATTTTGCTGTGCCCTTAAGACCCTGTTGTTCCACCAGGCTGGGTTATCAATGTAATAATTTTAAATTGGGTGTTTAAAATTTTTTGGGGTCTTAAACTGAGCCGAAACTATTTAATAATTTTAATTATTTTAATTGATGTTTTGTCTTGTGCTTTTAATAGGCTGTACACCGCCCTGAGTCCTTCGGGAGAAGGGCGGTATAGAAATAAAATAATAATAATAATAATAATAATAATAATAATAATAATAATAATAATAATTATTATTATTATTATTATTATTATTATTTTGAATAGTTATACGGATAAGTGTCTAGTCTGGCAAATTTCTGTCTATAGGCAAGCAACAGTACAGAAGCCATTCTGAAGTAACTCCTCATGTCATTTTGGATTCCTTGATTCTGCAGAGACAGTGTTCAGCATCAATGTTTTAAAAACTTTTTATATTTGACAATTTAAGCTACCTAGATTTTTCCTTTACATAATGAGGAAGATTTGTAAATACCAGAACAGGCATATTTAAATCATGGTATTTACACACACGCAATAAATTGGAGCAATTCAACTTACAACATTTGCAAATTGGTATACAAAACAATGTATTAGAATTATTTGTATTTAAGTAAATCCCATGTTAATGGACTCCCTTTGGAGGAAGAATGCTAATAATATGTTAATATACTAGTATTATGTACTAACATTTTGAGAATGTTAATGGCAGGTCCTTTCCAACCTTGTTATTATATGTTCTATATAAGAAAAATGTATAATTTGATTTTTAGTAAGACATACAAGGATGCATGCGCATACAAACTCTGAATGAAAATAACTCTGTGGGTTTTGAACTACTATTGTTAAGAACTGATTCACTGAAACAGTTGATAAAGGAGAATAATACTTACACATAAGATTGATATAGACTGGATTTATGCTGATTCTCATATTCATACTGTTGAGTTACATCTGGTTGAAATAATGTATCCTGTTTCCCCAAAAATAAGACATCCCCTGATAAGCCCAATCGGGCTTTTGAGCGCATGTGCTAAAATAAGCCTCCCCCCCAAAATAAGCTTTCCCAGAAAATATATAAACGTAGAGCTGGAAATCAGGTAAGATGGCAAGAGGAGCCCCATCTTGCTCCACGCACCCCAAAAAAATAAGACCTCCCCGAAAATAAGGCCAAGCACTTATTTTGGGATTCAAAAAAAGGTAGGTATTGCTGAATTTCTTCTGTAAATACAAACTTTAAAAAAAAAAAGTACTGTGATAAACTAATAATAGCAGCACTGTGCTGTAGGGCAATCTTATTTCATCTTTCTTTTAAAAATATGGAATTGAGACATAAATAGTTTCAGGGTGTGTCTAATTCACACTGAATGTTTGTGGTCTCCAGTTTCTTTCATTCCCACTAATTATTGGATCAGCCTTCCTTTGTTGCTCTTCAGATGTTTGCTTAGTAGATGCAAGGTATCTTTGATGGATAAGAATTGTATAGTTTAAAGCATGCAGTAGTCTTGTATTGTATAAGCCCTGGAAACTATTTTCCCTTTTTATGACCTGGAACCTCCCTAGGTAATCCTATATCCACAAACCACATGTCCAGGATTTTGGTGGCAACTGTCTAGAGACTCTGTTCACAGATTGCTTACTATTGTAGGCAATTGTGCAAGCCCAGGTGGGTGGACGCACACACACCCATAATACCTGCAACTCTGGTCTATCACCACCCCCAGTTGCAATGTGTCACTTACATCCAAAAACAAATTCTTGTGTTGGGCACACAGATTCTCACACTCCCTCCTTGACAGGGAATCTCCGTTTGTGCAAGAACAGCATTACCAATATTCTTAGAATAAACAATGCAATTTTTGTAATTCCTCACAAACACAAACTACTTAAATTGTATCTTATTTTAATTTTTGTGCCTTCAAAGCAGTATTGATTCCTAGCAGCTGCCTGGATAAGTTGCTGCAGTTTTCTTGGCAAGGTTTTTCAGAAGTACTTTGCCATTCCTTCCTGTTTAGAGCTGGGAGAGAATGACTGGCCCAAAGTCACCCAGCTGGCATTATGCCTAAGGCAGGACTAGACATCATGGTCTCCTGATCTCTACCCTAGTGCCTTAACCACTGCAAATGGTTCTTACTCAAATATTAGAAGATTTGTGTGTGTGTGTGTGTGTGTGTGTGTGTGTGTGTGTAATATTATAATGTTATTTTACCTCATACTTTGTTATTTTCAAACTTTGATTCATTATAAAAAAAGATGAACAAAATATGAACAATATCAAAATACAGATCTTTTTTTAAGTCAGAATTTTAATCCTGAATTAATTTCATAAGTGCCTTAGCAACACAAGTTTCTCCTCCGAATAAATCAGAAATTCATTTGAAAGAGGAGTACATTAATCTAAATATTTGCTTTTCAGTTAAAATGGTATATATAATTACATAGGTGTAAGCTTGGGATTTATAACTAAATAAGTATGTGTAGAAGTACATTAGGGACTTGGTGGCTCAGTGGCTAAGACACTGAGTTTGTTGATCGAAAGGTCGGCAGTTCAGCAGTTCGAATCCCTAGTGCCGCGTAATGGGATGAGCTCCCGTTACTTGCCCCAGCTTCTGCCAACCTAGCAGTTCGAAAGCATGTAAAAAAAATGCAAGTAGAAAAATAGGGACCACCTTTGGTAAGAAGGTAACAGCATTCCGTGTGCCTTTGGCATTTAGTCATGCCGGCCACATGACCACGGAGATGTCTTCGGACAGCGCTGGCTCTTCGGCTTTGAAATGGAGATGAGCACTGCCCCCTAGAGTCGGGAACAACTAGCACATATGTGCGAGGGGAACCTTTACCTTTACCTTACAAGTACATTGTTATCACTGCACTTATTTTTTTTATGTGTATAATTTGTTTAATTTTTTAAATTTGTTTCCAACAGTAATAGTTACAAATCAAGGTTAAAACTTTATTTGTACTTTAAAAAATAGAAGTAAATTAAACCATTTAACTGTAGTAGTAACTTATCACCTTCTCCTAAAATACAACAAAAAGTCTCTTCTTCCAATATCCCATATCTTATCTATAAACAAATTCTTTAAAATCTCATCATTTCAGTAAAAGTCAATTAATTACCAGGAACCCTGACCAAATAAACCAAATTTATGTTTCTTTTTTTTTATTTTCAACAATCTTGATCTTTAACGCCTTCAAATAATGTTCTAAAATTTTATTTCTTTTCATTTTTTCTTTGTTCCTGCTCACAATTTTTTTCAGAGTTTTAACAACCCTCTTTTCTAAATTCCTATAGGATGATTAGCCCTCTCACTCTCTTGGTTTGTTTTTAAATGTTGATTTTTTTATAAAATGTCATTTAATTATTAAGACATCAGTTGGGGTGTTTTTTTTATGTCCAATGAGCATCTTTTTCATATCATTCTTGTAGCCTGTCATCTTAAAATCCCGTATCAGTTCAGTCTCAGCCTTATACTGTAAAGTTTGTCCTCTTCTATAACATCTTTTGAAATCTTTTGCTGCATTCTATATTAATTAGTCAAATTTAAATGTTATTTTAATTGTACTCTTCAATTCCTTCTAGTTCCCTCTAGTGTTCAAGTTTCAAAGTTCTATCTTATTATTTTTTAAAAAAAGAGTTCAAAACAAGAGTATTTTCCCACAGGAAGGATTTTTATAACTCGATTGTTTTTATTTCAAATTTACCTTGATCCTTAGTATGCTTGTAACTTTCTAAAATCAAATTTCTAATCGTCCTTTTGCTGTTAATTCCCTAAAATAAATTAAGTATTTAAACTTGTATTTAAAGTTTCACTGTATTGAATAAAACTCACCCAGTGCTATAAAATTAGTTGATCTAAAGCAGAGGTCCCCAAACTTGGCAGCTTTAAGACTTGTGGACTTCAACTCCCAGAATTCTCCAACCAGCTATGTGGCTGGAGAATTCTGGGAGTTGAAGTCCACAAGTCTTAAAGCTGCCAAGTTTGGGGACCCTGATCTAAAGGTTCTTAATAGCTGAAAAGCAGTTAACAACAAATTTCCAAAAGTGATTAGGACAGGAAGTATGCAAATCCTATGTTCTTAAAGGCTCCAACCATGAATCAAGCAGGATAGTTACTCCTTTATCTCCCAGAGCTCCAAATTCACCAGAGACCATTGCACTCTTCTCAGGAGGAACAACTAACTATATGGAGCATTTGTGGGCAATCTTAAGTTCTGTCATTGTCCAGAGAAGAATTATATAAAGAGAACTGTACTTGCTGGCTCTTCATTCTGTCAGGGTTGTCAGATCCACTTTTAGTGGCACCACCTTCAGTTTGCCATTTTTATCCTGGAAGTCCCATATCATATCAAAATATACATACAGACATATCAAATGAATGAATTAGTGCTATACTACTAGCCACTGGAATAATCAGAAAATTCTTTGCAATTATTTAGATATGAATTATTATTAATTAGCAATTAGAATAAATACATTGCCTTTTGTCTGTGCACATGTAAATGAAATTTACCACATTATTATAATTATGTACATACAAATGAGGTGACATTTTCATGCAAGAACTATTTGTTGAAAGGGTTTCTTCTCTCTGGGAGAGGGAAAGAGGGAGGGAGAGAGAGAGACAGAGACACACACAGAGAGGGACACACACAGAGAGAGAGAGAGAGAGAGAGAGAGAGACAGACAGACAGAGACAGAGACAGAGACAGAGACAGAGACAGAGACAGAGACAGAGACAGAGACAGAGACAGAGACAGAGACAGAGACAGAGACAGACTGTTTGGTATCTGCCAAAAATAAAGGCAGGGTTATTTTTCAAGCATTACTTATTAATGAGATTTCTTGAGAAGATGGGGTTACAAGAATGTTGGCAACTGACTTACTTCCCATCTAAAATCAAACTACATTAAAGGTAAAGGTTCCCCTTGCACATATGTGCTAGTCATTCCTGACTCTAGGGAGTGGTGCTCATCTCTGTTTCAAAGCCGAAGAGCCAGCACTGTCCAAAGACATCTCCATGGTCCTGTGGCCGGCATGACTAAATGCCAAAGGCACACAGAACCTTCCCAGCAAAGGTGCTCCCTATTTTTCTACTTGCATTTTTTTACGTGCTTTCGAACTGCTAGGTTGGCAGAAGCTGGGACAAGTAACGGGAGCTCACCCAATTACGCAGCACTAGGGATTCAAACCGCTGAACTGCTAATCTTTCGATCGACAAGCTCAGCGTCTTAGCCACTGAGCCACCATGTCTAATGTAAACTATATTAGGGTATCCCAAACTACATTAGGATGGAGCTGTCTTATCCTTTTAAAAATAACTTGAACCAACAAAGTGGCGGTCCTTTGGATTAATAACCTGAGAGTTTCCAGGTGGTTAATTATATAAGTCTGTCCTGAGTCTTCAGTTTGAGAACTAACCTTTATAGCATGTAATTGCCCAACACAGTTATCTTGAACTGCTCTTTAACCTAAGTCTCATTCTTCACTGCATAGGGATGCCTCTTTTAAAACTACTCACTAGTTTTACCCAGCAGTCTTGGAAAAATACATTTACTATCCCTGGGAACAATCCCATTAACTGATTTCCCCTGCTGTTAGTAAGAATGCAGAAACCAAGTAGCAGACACCATCCAATTGCTTTGGCCATGGCACATCCTGAAATGATCCTCTTATGCTTGGATCAAACAGTGTTCTAATTCTTCTCTTCCTGTATTTTTAATGGTACTTGCTCAGAGTGGAACTGAGTTGTTTTGCTTTCAGAGCATCTGATCATCAACTCCTTTGCATTGGAACAATCCATTATAACAAAAGACTTTTGCTAAATAGTTCTAAGGCTTAGAAATGCATTCCTGATATACTTACTTTACACACCACCCATTTTTAATAATTCATAACAGTAATCCTTGGGAGCTAACACATTTCAGCTTCAAGATGATTTATAAATATGAGCTAACTAATCCTCTCAACACCTCAGACAGGTAGTCACTATGACAATGATGAGGAAACCAATAGAAAAAAGGTAAACATGTGCTGAAGGACACAGCATGATTCACAAGTTTGGTGAAGGAAGAGGTTATAGAGCAGGGGTGTCAAATTCGCGGTCCACAGGCCAGATGTATCACACACTGGGCCATGCCAACCCCCATTTTAGTGAAAGGGGGAAAGTCGCATTACATCATGTGACAACAATATGATGGCACGAGTTTGACACCCCTGTTATAGAAGGATTTTCTCTCAAACTTTCAGGTGGGTTCCACCACTTCTAACATCGGTTACAGCATCACTATGCTAGACCTAAAAAACTTTCAGGTCATTCCTTAGAAGAATGTTGGTCTGATGTAGTGGGAGGTCACTAGAATTTTAATCTGATTATAACTTTAAAACTGTCAAAGTAGGGCATCTCTAATTTACAAAAAATAAACATGAGAAACAAGGGCTGCAGAGAAATCTCAGTTCACTTAATTTTACATCATTGACTCAATCTGCAAATCAAACCCCAGATCTTCATTGCAGTATGTGATACACACTTATGGGTCTGCACCTATGCAGAGTCCACTTCCAGGTGTAGCAGAAATGTATTTAAGTGTGCCTCCAAATCTTTCTTTACCGACATCTTCATTCACTAGTTGTATAGCCTTGTTCTACCTGCTTCAATTTCTTCAAGAGCTGAAGGTTGGGGGTGGGAGAGATGGAGAACCCTCTCCTTAGAGAATGTTTCTGGTGAAATATTTGATTTTCCATATCACTATGGTTGCGATCCTCAACTTTGGTTGAATAGATCCAGTCCATTTAATGTCTCACAGCAGTCTCCCAAATGCAAGCTCCCTTTTCTCATTGCCTATGATTATTGATACCAAGGGAAACTGACTCAAGAACCTCAATTGCAACCTCAAGTCCACTGGATTTCTCCCTTCTCACACATTCACAATCTAGAACACACTTCTACATCATAAGAAACAGCGGCTGAGCTGTGTTTTCTTATCAACTACAGCTTGAAACACTGTGACAAGCCTAAGGCTGAAGCTTTATAAATAATAATCCTTGATTTTAACTTCTTCCTGCTTTTCTTCATTTGATAATTATCACTAAAATTATTGCTTGTCACAAGTATGCCTTTGAATAATTTAATCTTGCTTCAATCTCACCATACTTTACTATTATTTCAGTGCCCTAACAAGAGCTTATTTTTTTAAAATTACCAGTTGATCACTCCACCAATATGGACCACACACGTGTATATCCAAGCTTTTGTAATAGAATAGAATAGAATTCTTTATTGGCCAAGTGTGATTGGACACACAAGGAATTTGTCTTGGTGCATAAGCTAGGAAAGCATTAATTCAACTGGTTTTCAAGTAGTAATGGCTATTCAAATCTGTGTAATTGTTGTTAGCAATGAATGTTGCTGTCCCAAAGATTAATTAATTATCCTTAAGACTATAACCAGACACCATTTGAATAGTCCTTAAAAGAATTATGGCATCTCTTTAACTGCAAATAATTTCCACCTTCCTTCCATATAACTCATCCTGATCCATTGTTTTCATCCGGCATTGCTCTGAGGCATCCTACTTCTCTTGTGTGTCATTAAAGAAATTGTGAAGAGCTTAAATAAATAACTATCCTAGGTATTTTGACAGTGGTACATTTCATACATTCACTCATGCCCTAGTCACCTCACTGCTTCATTACTGCAATGTGCTGCACATGGGACTGTGCTTGAAGAACACCTGGAAGCTTCAACGGGTCTAGAATGTGTAGTGCAAGTGCTAATGGGTTTCAGCAACTGTAGTGGTTGTCTGTTTGCTGTCCAGGTACAATGCAAGATGCTGGTTGTTATCTATGAAGCTCTACACGTCATGGGGCCTCATTACTTGAATGACCTTTATGCAGTATCATCTGCCTAGGTGATTTGATCCTGTAGGTTTGATGCACTTCAGTTAAACAATGTTATCTTTCAAAGAGTCTGAACCACATCTTCTTTGTAGCAGCACCTTCCTTCTGGAATGAGGTCTTTCCCCAAGACCTAGATACCATTCTCTCTGCCATTATTTAGAAGAACTGTGAAGACCTGGCTCTTCACCTAGGCCTTCAGTAAGAGAGATTGAGAACTTTTGCTTTATTTCTTAAGATTTGTTGATTGTATTGTAATTTCATTGATTGCTGTGAGCTGCCCAGATCCCTGACAGTTTTTTGGGTAGCATACACATTTAGTAAATTATTATGATTAGTCAAACTGTCAGTCAGATATTTCTTTGTTTATTTATTTAATTTGTATACCGCCCATCTCACATTTGGCTGGGCTTGGCATTTTTGTCCACCTATTGAGTCCTACCCAAGGACCTGGGATAGGCAAATGTTGTTGTTCAATAATATTAAAGGGATCATCGCAGGATGTAAGCTGTTCTAAATAAAACTGCCTTTTCAATTAACTGATGGTGATTTTGTCAATGCTTATGGTGTTGCCCCAGCAAAGAATAAGAGTAGAGTAAGATTCATATTTTAATACAGCAGATTCTCAAAATTATATACATTTATATTTATAATGTTATAAATATTAATATAATTTATAATACTATAAATGTAAAAATCAAACAGACTTTTTTTCTAGGTTTAATGAACAAGGAACTTGAAAAAAAATCTTGATCTTTGTTGTTCTACATGTTGACAGCAGCTAGAATGGAAAGGTACACTAATTCCCACAATGGAAGAATGGTTGGAAAAAATGACAGAGCTAGCAGAGATGGTGTTTAATTTCATCCAAATTAATTTTTTTGAATTAAAGAAAAGAATGCATCCAATTTTGTTTCTACCTGGAAACCACTTCTAGACTTTCTGCTTGAGACAGAAAAAAATGAAACTGTGACTTTGGGATTTGCTTATTAGATAAGATTGTTGTTATAAAAATGGCTAGTATATATTAAGCATGGAAAAGCAAAAAGTTGAGGCTGCAGTGTTATTACCTTTATTTTGCTGCACTGAAAAGAATTGGAAGTTAATGCTCTTTTTTCCCTTTACCTTATACTTTTCTCTTCCCCTTTTCTGCTTCCCCACTGCCACAATATCTTAATTTTCACTTGTATTTTATATTTTGATTAGTTTTATTAAATTATATTTTTAAAATGCTGATGATGCTCAAGTGGTGCTCCAGGTGTTTTGGGATTACACCCAAGGCATCTATCACTGTTGGTACTATGATTTCTTTTGCCACAGTCATTCTATTTCTATTTGCAGATCTTTGTATTTTGTTATTTTCTCCAGTTATTTCTCTCCTATTCTGCTTTCTCCAGATATTGCAATGTACACTATCTGGACATGTTTGTCTTTCTTATCAACAAATCTGGAGTGTGGTATGGCAGATGTTTGTCTGTCTGAATTCTAAATTCTGAATTCCATGACTATTTTGGCTTACTTTATTGTCTATGTCAGTGATGGCTAACCTTTTTGCCATCGCGTGCCAAAAGCAGGAGGAGCGCAGTGGGGTCACACACACGCGTGCCCACATCCATAATTCTATGTGCTCTGCCCCACCCCGTGCTCCCCCCACTTTTGGCATGCGATGGCACGGTGGGCCCGGTAGGCCCATTTTTTGCTCTCCCCAGGCTCCAGAGCCTTTCTAGGAGCCTGGGGAGGGCAAAAATGGCCTTCCCCACATCCCCAGAGGCCCTCCGGAGGCGGAAACAGTGTGTTTCCTGACTTCTGGTGGGCCCAGAAGGCCCAGAAATCAGCTGGTTGGCGCACACATGCGTGCAGGAGCTGAGCTCGCGTGCCCACCGATATGGCTTCGCGTGCCACATGTGGCACCCGTGCCATAGGTTCGCCATCACGGGTCTATGTTGTGGTCCCATTAGTTCTTGCTTTCAGGAAGAACAGATCATGGACAGGTCCTGAAATGTTTAGGGTAAGACAATCCATATTTTATGACTCAAAGCCTTCTTATTTTTCACAATTAACAATATCTTTGTTAAAGAGGAAAAGATTTCCAAATTTGTATGAGTTAACTTAATGGCAATGAAAGATATTCAGATTATTTTAGTCTACCTGCTAATTCACTGTAGTTCTCAGAATTTAATAACTGCTCAGGTTATATCTGGAATGTTGTCTCAGTTTATGGTTATTTTTCAGCAACTGTACTGTAATTGATTGGTAGAAAAAAATGCTATGTAAGTAACTAATCCACAAAATATTTGCAATTGTTTTGTCAAATGAGAGATGAACATAATAGCACATTTTGATTTGGCTTTAATTGAAAACAAAATACAATAATTATAATCCTACCCATTTAATCATAGCTTGCAATTGGGAATGAAGGAAGCTTCCTGACTGTTCAAAAATACTGCTTACATATTATTTTTATTATCAATTATTACTATAGGCTGGAGCAGCTGGAATCAATCTATATACAGATTATAGAGGGAAAAAAACTGCTGGCAAATTGTTCTTTGAATGATTTTCTATCTGTTTAGGAACCAACAGATCTGTAGCAACTGGTAGAGCGTCCTCACTTATTGCATCACAGTATGGCATGCTGGTCTGACAGCCGCGGATAGAAAAACATTACAGAGGGTGGTGAGCACAGCACAAAACATCGTGGGCTGTCCCCTGATACCACTAGATGAGATCGCTATGGCTCGTTGCCTTAGAAGAGTGAGGAAAATTCTCAGGGATGACTCTCACCCTGGTCATCACATCTTCACCCTCCTACCATTGGGAAGGAGATATAGAAGTATAGCCAGCTGCACAAACAGGCTGAAGAATAGTTTTTGTCCAAGGGCTGTCAGACTCCTGAATGAGAAATAACATCATAACTATGTAGTATGATGGACTGCAGGGCCGGCACAATGTGTACCATGTTCACACTGGTGCAATGGGACTGGGTGTTTTGTTAATATGATTTATTGGGTTAGGGATTTTTTTGTCTTCACTGTGAGTTGCATTGTGTTGGGGGGGGTGTCACTGAGAGAACTCAACCAATCTCATTGTACATATGTTGTGCACTGACAATAAAGATTTGAATTGAATAGAAGCTTAAAGGATTCATTGACATCTATATATTCTCCCCTTTGGGGTGAGAAAACACTAAGAATCTTCCAGATGTATGAACCAGTCCCCCAAATTCTCAGCAAGGCTATGTTGTCTGGAGCATTCTGGAAGTTGGACTCCACACCTGTTTTTTCCTTTGGTTGAAAATGGCTGTTTTTTAGTGGAAATCTCAAAGAAAGGGTGAAAAAGCTATTTGTCATCCATTTGTCATCTGCCAGTTTTTCCTTAAGATTTCCACTCCCTTTCATGCAATGCCATGAATTATAGCTATTCCTCATTAATATATTACCTCCCTTTGATCCTTCAGTAGAATGTCACCCATAATTGTTTAAGTCATCTAAAAAAGCAACCATGCTTTCTTTTTAGCTGAGATAGAAGTATAAAAGATACTTTAAGAAGAAGTATCATTGGCTATGGGGATGCTGTAATGATCTTGACTGTGGGAATTGTCATCGGTCACTTTTTTCAGTGTTGTTGTGATTTGGACCATCACTAAACGAATGGTTGTAAGTCGAGGACTACCTGGCAATTTGGCTATCAAGCTTTGTAGCTTTATTTGCTAAAATGAAATCCTCTTTTTTTTCCTTCAATGCATATGTCCCCCTTCATCCAGTTTTGGTCACAACACAAAAAGTGTTGAGAATCTAGAAAGAATGCAGAGAAGAGCCACAAAGATGATTAGAGGTCTGGAGGCTAAACTGTGCAATGAATGGTTAAGGGAACAAGGTATGTCTAGTCTAATGAAAAAAAGGACTGTGGGTGACTTGATAACAGTCTTCTGCTATTTGAGTGGCTGTCACAGACAATTGACCTTTTCTCCAAAGCATCTGAGGGCAGGACAAGAAATGATGGAAACTAATCAAGGAAAGAGGCAAACTAGAAATAAGTAGAAATTTCCTGACAGTCAGAACAATGAATCAGTGGAATAACTTGCCTCCAGAAGTTGTGGGTGCTCCATCACTGGAGTTTTCAAGAAGAGACTGAGTAACCATTTGTCTGGAATGGTAGAAGATCTCCTGCTTGAACAGGGGGTTGAATTAGAATATCTCCAAGGTCCCTTCCAACTCTGTTATTCTGTTATCTTCAAAAAAGACACCTATTATTACATATGTATAGAATAAACAGTGGGGTTCAAATTTATTTAAATATGATTCTTCCTTCTACTTGCTGAAGATGGAAGAAGCAGTGATTAATGGACTAGAGTAGGCTACCTGACTGAGTCCCTAAAACTATGTTCTGAGTCTTAATTTTCATTGCATGATACAATCATAACTACTTGTGTTTCTTATCTATTGTTATTTATTTATTAATATTTTGATGTACTGTACTGATTAAGGAAACTCACACACATAAACTGAATTGCCAAAATTAACCAGTGATAGAAGAGAGGTAACTCATAAATCATCCTTTTGCCACCCAAAGCTTTCCAGTGGTTTTAATCTTGTGTGTTGAAGGAGATTTTCCTAAACCTTAAAACAACGTAAGACATTCTGACAATACATTGCTGGTATTAGTTGAACTTTAGTTCTTTCCCAGACATTATCTGCCTGTGTGTCTATTGAAACCATATTTCTTTTGAGATGAAGTGCTTGGGTATCTTGAATGGAATGAAGTCAAAGGACTTCAGTTTAGTGTCAGTTAATTCAACGTTCTCCCTTTCTGATGAGAATCCCAGTTCTGATAGTCTCTTACCACATCCTGTTTGCCTGATTTTATTTGCTAACACCAAATATCCTGTGGCTGACTAGGAGATCATGGAAGGTGATTCTTTCAGGATGAAGGACAGAGATGTAAAAGAATGAAATTGCAATCCAGAAATCCTAGTTAATTGGCAGTTATGAATAGTGTGTAATGTTATAAATCAGATTCCATAAAATAACTTATTTTTCTATTAATGTAAACCCACAATTTAATATATGTCATTCTCAGTTGATCATAAGACAAGAATGATAACAATACTACTTTCCAGAACTAATTTTTATTTATTTACTTAGGCGTATACAGTATATTGCTCCTGCTGAGAATAATTCTGACAGCTTTATATTCCTTGTTCCAGTAATAAGGAAAATGTTATTAAACTAACAAGATCAAACCCAGACTACAGAGCAATAATAACCACACTCATATGACATGAATTTACAAAGAAGCTGTTCTTGACATACAATCCTGTCTAAATTATATCTAATGAAAAAAGCTGAAAACAACTGAATGAACAAATCACATTACTCAGAGAATTCCTCTGTTAGGCGGCAAAGAAGTCCAATAAATAAATAAAATTAATAATGCTTTCTTGCATCTTATTCAGATAGTCACCACATAGGGAATATGGGAATGATATAGCTAGAAGAAGCTGTTTATGCCATACAATCCCAAATTAAAACATTGTGAACAAAAGGCTGTGAAGCCTTCACTTTGAATATGTCCAATAAATGATGACTCATTAGTTTAATGGATAATGGTTTCTATTTTCAAATCGCTTATACTATTAAGAATTGCTTGCAATATTGATTTGGAATCTGCCTTCTTGTCACATAAATCTTTTACTCTGTATCCTGCATTTAGAAGGACAAAAGAGGTCCTGAACTTCTTCTACATGATGTCTTTTCAGGTATTTGAAAATGCTATCATATGTGTGGTTGCATGGTATTTTATTTGAAGGGGTACAGTAAAGGTGCCCTATGCTGTTTCATCAACAATTGAGGAAAAGATGATGACAGTGTCATGGCAGAATAAAAAGCACTCACACCACAGTAAGATACAAGGTTGAAACCCCTTCTGCTGTTTTTTATGAGTAAGACTGGTAACACACCAGTAGCACACTAGTTCATCAGTCTCCAATCTTTCTGGCTTGGCAGACTAGTGGAGGCAGTGGCCATGGGGTGTGGGTGGGAGGGGAGCAGGGGTTGGTTCTATTTACTACCGGTTCACAATAGAAGCGCATACGCGCTTCTGCGCATGTGCAGAAGCTTCTGTGCATCTGCAGATCACCCATTATGACATCATGTCGGGTGCATGGAGCCTCCCGCCTCCCGTTGGTTTTACAACCGGTTCTATAGAACCGGACTGAACCGGGAGCAACCCACCACTGGAGGGGAGGATTGCACACACATGCCGCTTTCACAAATACAGTTTACCCACCACTTCAGCGGCCCAGTTCTGAACACGGTACGACCCAGCACTGGGCCATGGATCGGGAGTTGGGGAACCCTGTACTAGTTGAAATATTAGACGAATACTAGGGGAACTCAGATTCAAATCTACCCTCATTCACAGAAGCTCCCTGGGTCACTTTGAATCAATCTATCTAATAAAAATGAGGGGAGAGTCTATACACATTCAGTCCCTTATTTATAAATTGTTCAAAGTTATGATGACACTGAAAAGTATCTTTACAACCAGTTCTTGCAGCCATTGCAGCAATCTCTGATCAAGATTGCTGCAATGGCAATTATAGGCATTTATAACCATCACAACATTGTGCAATCATATGATCACCATTTGTACATTTCACAACCGGCTTCTGACAAGCAGAGTAAGTGGAGAAACCAGAAGCAAAATTGCAAGTTACAATCACACAATCTTTCACTTAATAACTGTAGATCACTTGCTTCACAACCATGGCTGAAGTAACATTATAAATTGATTGTGATCACATGATGTCTTGCTTAACAACTAACTCAGTGACAGAATTGCTGCCCCCAATAGTTGTTGTTAAGCAAGAATTACCTGTAATAATTTTTTGTCTTCTCGCTTATTAGAGCTTGCTGCCATCTCATGGTGGTGTTACTAAGACTTGGATATTTTTATTAATAGCTTTACTGTAATTCAATCCAGATTTTTGCATCCATAAGTAGTAATTCTGGCCTGGACTAAACATATTCAACTATGAAGAAAGATGCAATGTGAGCTTGTCTTTTATAAGTATTTCAGGACTATGTACAACTAAAAGATGGGTTCTTCATTGTATCAAATCATCTTTTTTCTTTACTGAAAAACAGAAGTATATTTCCCTCTTTAGAAAGCTCGAAATTAGAATCCCAAATGGCTCATATTGGCAATGGATGGTGTCTGAGCTCACAATCAGCAAAGAAAAATAGGAACAAGGATAAAACTACAAGTATAGCTGCCGCTCTTTTTGTAAATTTAGAGCCAAGGATACCAGTAAGTTCCTCTGGTGATGCTATTAGCAAGTAAGGTATCTGCATATTTTTCTTCAATTACATACCTTAGTTTTAAGATGAAGTTTTAACTGAAGGGTGTGCTGGCTATTTAATAGCAGGAGACTTTCTCTAAGTCACCAGTGCACTTCACTTGGAGATATTTGCAGAAGTATTTTCAGATATAATTTTAGGACTTAAGCAGATTGTACAGAAGTATTTTGATCTCACACCATTAAAGTCTTTTAACATTAAGCAAAAATAGCCAGAAAATATATTGTAGCAAACACATAGTAAAATGCAGGAATCTTATAGTCAGATCCCTCAATTCCCATTAAAAATAATGCAGCTTTATCAGTGGTGAAATCCAAATTTTTTTACTACCAGTTCTGTGGACATGGCTTGGTGAGCGTGGCTTGGGGCATGGCAGGGGAAGGATATTGCAAAATCTTCATTCTCACCCTACTCTGGGGCCAGCCAGAGGTAGCATTTGCTGGTTCTCTGAACTACTCAAAATTTCTGTTACCGGTTCTCCAAACTACTCAAAATTTCCACTACCAGTTCTCCAGAACCTGCTGGATTTCACCCCTGAGCTTTATACTTCAGTTCCTAAAGATTCCATAGTATTGCCAAAAGCAACATGTAAAATACATGTTGAAACAACATGTAAAACATGTAAAAGAAAAGCTGCCAAAACATGGGTGACCGAATAAAGATTTACCTGGGCGGATTAACTATCTGCCTCAGGGTTATTATCTTCATCCTCCCCATTTCCATGTTCAGAAATATGGAGCAGATTGTCTAGCAAAATATTATAAATAGCTGCTGACTCTCCACTTCCATGAGATAATATATTTTTAAACATCTGTAAAACTACACTTGATAATACTGCACAGGTCAAGGGATAGTAAACAATATTTATTGCCCTATTCAGTGCCCATGGTTTGCTGTTTCATGAATCTGCTTCCATTCTTGCTGTACCAATCTCTACTGCTGCTTCATCAAGCTTTATTCCTTGATGAGCTAACAAATGAGAATTCTGGGAAATGGGAAAGGGCACCTAGGAACATCTGTGTCAAATGCCAGAGTGGTTTTTACATTCCAGAGACCAACCAGAGTTCTAATAACCCCACTACCACTACCGTGTTTCTCTGAAAATAAGACCTGTCTTATATTTTTTGAACTCTGAAATAAGTGCTTGGCCTTATTGCCATGCACTCAAAAGTCCGATTGGGCTTATTATCAGGGGATGTCTTATTTTGAGGAAAACAGGGTACTTAGTTGGAAAGAAAATTCTCCAGACTGACCAGGATCTATCTGACACTACTACTTGTGGGAGATTAGAAAGGGGCATATTGGTTTTTCCCGTTGGTGACATCAGTGTGATAGGAACCGAGGGGACAGCGCTCCGTTCCCTAGGTCCCAATTTTCGGTCTGAAAGCTGATCTTTTTGGCTCTATTGACCACGAAGAGGTCAATAGATTAAAGGGAAAATCCTGAGGAGCTCGCGGGTATCAAAAACTGCCCCGAAAGTTCGAGGAAAGTCCCTTAATTCAGCCCGGAAAAAAACCAACCTCTTGTCGGTTGGCCAGAACGCTGACAGTTGCTTAAGAAAAAGGGAAGTGGGGATCGAGCAAATGGCATCAATAAGAATAACTAATTACTCTTATTCTGAAAAACTTTGAAAGATACAACAATTAAAACAACGGATACATAAGTAAAAGAAAAACTTCAAACTGATCGGCAAAGCAGAATTGTTAAGAAGAAAGAGTGAAAATATAACAGAGTGAGTTAACGAGGCTAATTGAAGTGTGAGGGGGCGAAACTGATAGGCAATGGAACTGAGGCGATTTTGAGGAAGTGCAATGGAGAGGTGTGGATTGGAAATAAAACACATAGTTATAGAATTGACAGACAGAAATTGGGAAATAGACAAAGATTATACATCTGGGGAAAGGAATATAGATCCAAGTGTTGGACTTATTTAAAAAAAAAGAAACGGAGGTGGTGCAGAGACAATAAAGAAGAGTCGAAGAAGAAACAGTAACTAGTTTCAGGAGTGACTGTGAGGCATTTAAAAACTTTGTAACGGTGGCAGGGCTTCAGTGAACAGTTACTGTAACTATATTAGAGTATTAACTTGCAAATAAATAAAAAACATTGAGACTCTGGAAGAGGTGTTTAAAATATTTTTAGAAGGCAGATTGAAGGACTTTGGAAACAATTACAAGCTAGATGACTGTAAAGACACAAAACCAAGTGAGGATTGCAACAACTTCAATTCTGGAACCTAATACAACGAAAGAAACTTATTTTATTGTTTGAGAGACTTAATTTATTTGAATTTTTTTATAATATTTTAAGTACTTTTATCTATTTATTTGTTTATTTATGTAATACTTAATGTTTTAATATAGAAAATAATATATAATATTATAGCCCAAATAGCATAAGGTTTAGGATTACTTAAGTTTAAATGTAAAATATATAATTTCTAATGTGAGTAAGAAAAGTTGGAATATATATTAATATTATATAAGTTTTGAATAGATATAATAATACAACACATAGCATATCTGTTTTTCTTATTTTCTATTCTAATAGTATTTTATGTGACATAATTTAATATTAATTTAAAAATTGATATGGTGTTAAAAGAATGAATTGAAAAATTGATTATTAATATTGACATATACTGATTTGAATAAGAATAAATATATTAAAATTGATAAAATTTAATAGAGATATAACTAAAGATTTAATAGAACTTAATAGAATTCATAACATAATTAAATAGGATATTTAATTTAGAAACTGAAATATGACTTGCTGAGATATCATATTTTATCCCTGCTCCTCATTTAAATTTAATTAATCCCTCATATAATGATATTATAGTTTGATTTACAGAAATTAGACTGTATTTGAAAACTAAACAAGTGATATTGACTACTATAATTATCAGAAGGAAAATCTTACTATATACATACACAGTGCATGAAAATTTGGAAACTGCCAAATTAGAAAATTAAGATGACAACTACTGACTCATCAATAATGACAAAACCAGGTAAAAAAGGCAATAATCAACCAAACAATGACTACTACATCATCAGCACAACAGAAAACAATAGACACAATGTTACTTTCAGAAAAAGAGAAATCTCCTCAATCAATTAACATCAAAAACATTCACTCAGTATTAGCAATGATACAAGAGAGTATGAACAAAACACAGGAATCAATTGCTGATAATCATCAAGAAAGTAGGAAAAACCATGAGGATTTGAAAATGGGCATAGGTGAAATTAAGGATAATCTTTAAAAAATGGATAATAAGATGGAGAAAATTCAACAAAATATAGCCAAAAATGAACAACGGATCCAAAATATTGAAGATAAGATGGGCAAAGTAGAAAAAAAATAGAAGAGTCAGAATGCAATCAAACAACAATAAATAAAGAACTGGAAGATTCAATTTCATTTTTAGAAATGGAAAAGGCGTTATTTTACCTAAGATTTCAAAATATAGTGGAAAACAGGAAGATTTGAGAGATGTAATGGTGGGAATTCTGGCGGAAGCGACGTTAAAGAATAAAGAAGAAATTAATAAGGAAATTGATGAAGTCTATAGAGTATTCACAAATTACGCCCTAAGAAACAAGTTACCAAAAGAGGTTCACATTAGATTTGCGAAGAAATTGGTGAGAGAGGAAATATACAAAAAAATGAGAGAAAAACCAATTATATATAAGGAAAAAGAAATAATTACATTAAAACAAATACCAAGAAGAATAAAAGAAACAAGGAAAAAATATAACATTCTGACAACAGAATTACACAAACATAAAATAACGTTCCAGTGGTTAACACCAGAGGGTCTGCTTGTTTCATGGCAAGATAAAAAATATAAACTTGATACACTAGGGAAGGCACAGCAATTTTTTGATAGGAATTTTTTTCCTGAAGAAGAACAAGAATCTGAAACACAGCAAGAAATTGCAAATCATGAGGACAAACTGAGAAAAATACAGCAAGAAGAAAGAAAGAGGGGAGAAAGAAAGAATGGAAAGAGAGGGAGCAAGGGATACAAATTACAGAAAAAAACACTAGGAAAATAAGAACATCAAGAAAATAGAAATTTGAAATGGAGAAAGATTTAAAATTGATATCGATTAACATAAATGGACTAAACATTCCATCAAAGAGATCACGTATTTTCAGAAATTTACAAAAATAGAAGATAGATATTATAACATTACAAGAAGTTCATATTAAAAAACAACAGCGCAGTTTATTAGAAAACAAACGATTAGGAACACTTTATACAGCACTAACAGAACAAAAAAAGAGAGGTATAGCAACGTACATCCGGAATCATATACAATCAAAGCAATTATTTGCTGATGAGGAAGGTAGGACATTGATGGTTGAAATTGAAACAGAAAAGAAAAAGATATTACTAGTATCGCTTTATGCACCAAATGGAACCCAAATTGATTATTTTAAAAAGATACACAACAAAATTAAGGAACTGGAATACCAAAACATATGCATAATTGGAGATTTTAATGCAATTGTAAACATAGAGAAGGACTATAGGAGTTGTAAACATAATAAATCCAGGAAAAAAACACCTCCAGAAACATTTTATGATATAGTAGAAGAATTTTAATTACAAGATGCCTGGAGGGAATTCTATTATAATAAACAACAATACACTTTCTATTCAAATCCACATCAATCGTGGTCCAGAATTGACATGGCTTGGATGACGGTAGAGCTTATAGCAGACATTAAACAAATAGAAATTACAACTAACACATGGGCTGATCATAGCCCCATTGAAATAATATGGAAGGGACAACAAAAGTATAAAAGATGGATGATGGATAGAGATATTATAAATGACAAACAATATGTGGATATGATCCGAAAAGAATTGAAAATATTTTTACAAATTAATGTTAAAGAGCACATCAGTCTCCAAAATCTATGGGACACAACCAAGGCATATATCAGAGGCTTAACAATTACCTATACTGCACAAAAAAAATAAAAACAAACAACAAATAAAACAAAATTTACAGACAATATTACATCAATATGAATTAGATCTACAGAAACAGCCACATAACCAAGAAATTAAGGAGAAAATAAATTTAACAAGGCATAAATTAAATTTGATCACAACAACAGAAATAGCAAGAAAAATAAAAATCGCTAAACAAAACCAATTTGAACATGCAAACAAAATCAGACGGTGGTTAGCATATAAATTGAAAATAGAAAAACAGAGGAATATTATAATACAGTTAAAAGATGTAGATGGTTGTTTATACCAGAATATTGAAGACAAAAAACGAATTGCAAAGGAATTTTTCAAAAACTTATATGCAAAGGAAGAGATTAGAGAAGAAAATATCATAGAATATTTAAATAAAATAAAGATTCAAGAATTAGAAGAAGAACATATAGAATTATTGAACAGACCAATCTCAATGTTAGAATTAATAGAAGCAAGAAAGAAACAAAAAAATAATAAGACACTGGGAACAGACAGTATACCGGCAGAGTTTTATAAGACATTCCAACAACCATTAGATGATATATTAATACAAGTTTTCAATGATGCTTTAATGGAAGCTGAAATTTCGCAGTCATGGAATGAGACAATAATCACATTAATACCAAAACAAGATTCGGATCCCACGGAAATTAAAAATCATAGACCAATTTCTCTTCTCAATGTAGATTATAAACTATTCACATCAATTATAACGCAGAGATTGAAAAACCTAATCAAATACTATATACATCCTGATCAAAATGGTTTTATTCCTGGAAGACAAATTCATAACAATACAAGAACAATTATTGACACTCTGGAATTCTATGAGCAAAGATCGGAAAACGAGTTAGCTCTAATTTTCCTAGATGTGCAAAAAGCGTTTGATAATCTCAACTGGACATTTCTAACAGCACAATTAGAAAAGATGAAATTTGGAGAAAGATTTATAAAAATGATTAAAAAGATACACAACACCCAAACAGCAAAAATACAAATTAATGGAGATACAACTGACCAATCTGATATAAAGAAAGGAGTGAGACAAGGATGTCCATTATCTCCTATATTGTTTATATTAACATTGGAAATATTACTAGAAGAAATCAGGAAAGATACAGAAATAACTGGACTAAAAATAAAAAATCAAGAATATAAACTGCAAGCCTTTGCGGATGATATAGTACTCATTTTAGATAAACCCATACAATCTGGACCAAAATTAATGATAAAAGTACAACAGTATGGAGAAGTAGTGGGATTGAAAATTAATAAACAAAAAACTAAAATTTTAACAAAGAACCTTAACAAGTATCAAGAAGAAGATTGGAAAAAATATTAGGGATACAAACAGCAAAGAAAGTTAAATACTTAGGAGTATGGATTACAAACAAAATATCAACGCTGAAGGAAGACAATTATATTAAATTGGCTAAACAAATAGAAAAGGATTTGGAAAGATGGGCAAAACTCAAATTGTCACTTTTAGGTAAAATTGCTACCATTAAAATGAATATTCTGCCAAGATTATTATACTTATTTAGGGTGATACCAGTAAATCCAGGAAGAACATATTTTAAAGATTTAGACAGAATGATATTAAAATTTATTTGGTAGGGGAAAAAAGCAAGAATCAAATTAAAACATCTACAAGACAAAAGAGAGACTCCCTGATTGGCAGTTATTACAAAGCCTCAGCGTTAACATGGATAAAAGATTGGATCGAACTCAAAAACATAAGAACATTAATATTGGAAAGTTTTGACTTGACAAGGGGATGGCATGCATATCTTTGGGGAGAGAAAATTACAAAACAAGAACAATTTCGCAGACATATTGTAAGAGACAATTTGCTTAAAATATGGAATGAAATCAGAAAATATCACTGTGATAGGATTCCTAGGTGGACTTCCATAATGGAAGCACATATTTATCCAAATACAATAGATACAAATAAATTAAAAACATATCAGGACATCTTAAATGAAGAAGGAAAACTAAAAACAAGAGAAGAATTGATAATGCAAAATGTGGAAATAGAGTGGTGGTCATATTTGTAATTAAAATCCAGATATAAATCTGATATGGAAAAAACTGGAATTCAAATGGAACCAAATCAGATAAAATATTATTAGGCCCCAATGAGAAATTAATAACCAAAATTTATAATTTTCTAATGGAATATAAACTAGCAGAGGAAGTAGTTAAAGAGCGAATTTTGGGTATGCTATAGAACAGTGATGGCTAACCTTTTTGCCATCGCATGCCAAAAGCGGGGGGAGCGCAGTGGGGTTACATGCACATGTGCCCACATCCATAATTCTATGCGCCCCGCCCCCCATGTTCCCCCCACTTTTGGCATGCAATAGTATGCCGGTAGGCCCGTTTTTCTCTCTCCCCAGGATCCAGAGCCTTTCTAGGAGCCTGGGGAGGGCAAAAACTCCCTTCCCTACACCCCCAGAGGCCCTCGGGAGGCTGGAAACAGTGTGTTTCCTGACTTCTGGTGGGCCCAGAAGGCCCAAAAATCAGCTGGCCAGCGCGTGCATGTGTGCCGGAGCTGAGCTCGCGTGCCCACCGATATGGCTCCACGTGCCACCTGTGGCACCCGTGCCATAGGTTCGCCATCACGGCTATAGAATTAAATAAGTGGGAAGAATTGTGGAAATGTATTAATAAATTAACATTATCTGTACCATACAAAGAAAATGCTTATAAATTGTTCTATAGGTGGCATCTACCACCGGCGCGCATTTCTAAAATGTTTCCCAGTATATCTCCACTCTGTTGGAAATGTAAAGCGTATAAAGGAACATACTATCATATACGGTGGTCATTTCCCAAAGCTAAAAAATTCTGGAACAATATAAAAATGCAACTAGAACAAATAATAACTCAAAAGGTACCATTAAAACCAGAAACTTACTTATTAGGAATACCTACAAGCAAATATGAAAAAGAAATAATATATTTAATAACACACATTTTGACTGCAGCAAGAATCATATACGCACAAAATTGGAAACAAGAAGAGGTCCCGACTCAAGAGAAATTAATATCCAAAATTATGGAATGCGCTGAGATGGATAGACTCACCAAGGAGATCCAAGGAAAGAAAGAATCTGAATATTATCTGGTCTGGCAAAAGTGGTATAAATAGTTAGAGGGAAGTGAAAAAGAGAGAGAGAGAGAGAAGAAGAAAGAAAGAAAAATTAAATAAAAGAAAAGATATCAATAGAGTAAAATAAATTTTTACATCAAATGAAATTTAAGAAAGAGACACCAGATATCAATAAAATAATATCATTATATAAGGTGAGAGAAATAATGTATTCTTAAGAATATAGGATATTGATATTGTAACAATTCAGATATTATAGGTAGATGTCATTAAGATGATGCTTGTTGTAAATTGTTTTACTTACATTTATAAATGTATTAAGTGGTTTCTTAAATTAATAAAAGTTTTTTTTAAAAAATTAAAAAAAGAAAGGGGCATATTAAATCCCTTCATCTGTGCAAGTGCAAATGTTGAAAGGAAAAGGCACTAAGAATACAATTTGCTAGCACTGACTTCTTTTAATAAAGAGATTTCAACTTGCCAAGAAAGAAATAATTCTGTCTACAAACTGCTTCCAAGCAAATATTAACCGCAGACAAGTTCCACAGTAAATGGTAGGGTATTAGGGGAAAGAGGAGTATCCAAGAGAAAACCTTCACATTTCTTCCTGGGATGGGAATCCTCCCCAAAAGGAAGGCTGATTTGGGGCCTAGAGTTGACAGCATTCCTTCAACTTAAAGTATTTATTCCAGTACTTTTGCTCTGACATCTCTCTCTGTCGTTTTGTTCTTTAGCTGCCAAACATTTTCTTTCATGGATTGTGCACAGATTCTTCACCTGCCAGTAAATCACTCCGATTGCTGTCCATACAGAACCCTTCCCAAGTAGTGTAGCAATAGCTTCCACAAAGCTGCTTTTCTATCATCTCCGCTCTCCTTGCTGTAAGCTTTTTTAGAAGTGTAGGAAGTTAGCACCCACCCATCTCCTAGGACAGTGATGGCTAACCTTTTTGCCATCGCGTGCCAAAAGTGGGGGGAGCGCGGTGGAGTCACACGCACGCGTGCCCACATCCATAATTCTATGCGCCCCGCCCCCCCCGTTCTCCCCCCGCTTTTGGCACGCGATGGCACAGTAGGCCCGTTTTTTGCTCTCCTCAGGCTCCAGAGTCTTTCTAGGAGCCTGGGAAGGGCAAAAATGGCCTCCCCCCCCCCCAGAGGCTCTCTGGAGGCCGGAAACAGTGTGTTTCCTGACTTCTTGTGGGCCCAGAAGGCCCGAAAATCAGCTGGCTGGCGCACTCATACTTGCCGGAGCTGAGCTCACGTGCCCACCAATATGGCTCCGCGTGCCACCTGTGGCACCCGTGCCATAGGTTCGCCATCACGGTCCTAGGAAAATGAGATATTTTAGGAAATATTAAAAAGGGCAGAATATTTCCCCTAAAAGGGAGGCAGAAACTCAGCCCCCCCCCCGCCTTTGTCAATGGGCTATTAAGGTGTGGGCAGTCTATTCTACATAACAAAGATCTACCTCCTTCAGGCAGAGCCATAGTAGGAATTGCCCAAAGCCCTTTCATTACATCATCACCCAGCAAGAGTCAACCAAGCCTGGGACTCAAAAGACAACCTACAAAGTTACCCTTGCATGGCCCCACAGGAATCTGATAACCAATCAGAACACAAGCTCAAATTCAAAGCCCAATAGATGGTATAAAACCCAGGCACTCTCAGCATCTCGGCCCTTTTCTGCCCAGGATCTCAAGCCATGTGATCCTGTTCATCAATAAACCTTCTTTCCAAGCAACTTCCATGAATCCAGTGTCTTTTTGCCCATTTGGAACTGAACCCAGATGGACATTTCTTCCAACAGAAGGAAAGGGTTTTAGGCACTAATATCTTTTTTTCTCTTTCATTTGCTGCAACTGTATTAACAATAGCAGATCACTTCCGTTCTGCCCTATCTCAGGTTCTGAGAGAGGATAGTCATATACTGTATTTAAGGGTGATTCAGGTGATTAAATTCTAAAAATCAAAAACATTCACTCAGTTTAAGGGAAAGGTCCATACCACTATTTCTATTCTCCTGGAAAGAAGTCTGAGAACAACCCACAACTAGTTTCATTGCTGCCAACTTCCCAGTACAGAAAATGAATGTAGAGTTGAGCTTGACTCCTAGTGGCTTTATTTTGGCAACTGTATAGAAATGATTTGTCCCAAAGCTAAACAATTCTGGAACAACATTAAAACTCAATTGGAAGAAATCATAACTCAAAAAGTACCATTAAAACTGGAAACATGCCTATTAGGCATACTTACACATAATTGCGAAAAAGAAACAACATATCTAATCACACACATTTTGACTGCGTCAAGGATCACCTACGCACAATATTGGAAATCAGATAGCAGGCAACGTATAGCCTTTAGTATTGCATAATACTGCTGAGCAATGATCAATACATGAGAATATTTCAGATGTGTTTTTCATCAAATACCTACTGGTGAGCACTTTGGGGGATTATTGGTGAGGATAGAGCATTTTTTAATGTAGTCCTAATAGTGAAATAATGAACACATTGGAAAATGCAGCCACAGGGGTTTTCAGAGGAGAAAAATGGGTGGCATCTGCTGGACTGCTGGAGTAATTGATAGATTGATCTTGCTCACAAGTAAATGAAGTGATAATGAGGCTTTCAAAGTCTTCTGTTGTCCCAACACAAGACAGAATAATATCCAAAGTCATGGAATGTGCTGAGATGGACAGACTCACCAAGGAAATTCAAGGAAAGGAAGAATCCAACTACTATCTGGTTTGGCAAAGGTGGTATCAATGGTTGGAGATAAAGAAACAAAACAAAAAATAGGATCCTAAAAGACCAAAGTAAAATCCTGTACCAAATGAGGTATAACAACGAATAACTAGAGTTCAGTAAAATAATATCGTTATATAAGGTAAGAGAAGGAATACATATTAAGGAATATAGGTTATACATGTCATAAGAAATCAGACATTACATTTAGATGTCAGTATTGTGATGCTTGTTGCGTACTGTTTTACTTGAATCTCTATGTGTATATGTATGTTTTGTATGTAATAATAATAAAAAAGAAATGATTTGCCATTGTCTTCTTCTAGATGCTTTCTTCCTGGACTTCTCAGCTTCAGAGGCAAGCCAGGAATAATTACCACTGTTTCTATAGGAGTGGGGGAAGGAAAGGAACACATTTGGTGCTTTGTACACCGTTGTTCCTTGAAGAATGGGAAACTGACATAGCTTGGTACAAGATGCATGGCTGTATAATTCGCATTGCAGGATTAGCCAGTGATATCACCATTGTTTGGGGGACACCCAGTTGAGGCTCCTTTATGTTGCCAACTTGAGCTGGAGCAAATAACCAGAGCTCACCCCATCCCACAGCAACACTCTGGTCTCGAACCCAGGCTTGCTGCTTATCAACTCAGTGTTCGAACCACAGAAGACACTGTCCTCCCACTGCTTAAATAAATAAGTGCCCTCAATTTTACCTTACTAAGTCAACCCCACATTCAAAGGAACCATTAAGATGTCTGAAACTCAAGATTTTGGAGATGGAGCAAAGGAAAAGTTTCCTCCAATGTGGAAATGGTCCATCATGCTGTACGGAGGTGCAGTGTTTCAATTGAAAATTGACCAGATAGGTTACCTAGGAAGCACAAGCACTTTTTCCAACCATTGACACATTTTTTTAAAAAAAATCACTGAAATCAGTAAGTGAATCTATATAAAATACAGACAAGATGTTTAAGTATTCCTCCTCTATTTTAACTCAGAAATAGTAATAGGGAGTGTACCACAGCTGCCAAGATTAAATAGGAGCAAGTTCTTCTAAGCTTTAGCTTAGTGTCTTTTAAATGAATTAATGTTTATGGTGTTTACACTGAATGCTTACTAACCAAATTGGATTGCACATTTCAATTAAGGAAAGGAAAGGATCATCAGTCATTCAGCTATTGTAACTTAGCAATCAGAGGGCTAATTTTCTGTTTGGGCTATTTTGAACTAAACATCTACAACAGGACACAATGAAGCCTGTCTCCAAGAATCAGCAATGTTTTGTTAGCAAAAGAGAGTTTTTACATGGTTCAGCGTTTACGCATACACTCATGTAGATTAACACCTACACAGGTGAAAGTCTTTAGAAATCCTAATTGACTGAGTGGCTCAAGTACTATATGTGATGTTATCTGTGGCATTTTGAATTCTAACTTGAATTTTCCAGACTGTGACAAAATAGAATTTACTCTCTTCCTCCCTACCCAGAGTTCTGCCAGCAAAGAGGAAGTAGTTCTTCCTCTTCCTCTTCTTCTGCTTGAGGAATGAATTGCTGGCTTGCAAAGAGTGGAAGAAATGAAGCTGAATACTGGGTGAAATTGAGCAGGAGAACACAGGTGGCTCATCCATGTCTGAGCCCTGTTATAAAGCACATTTTGCAGCCTTACTTTTGAAAACACATTTCAAATGGTGCAACCAGGTATTAGCCCAGCTGGGAGCATTTCCAGTTCAAGCCTGCATAGCTAACCAATTCTCTCCTTAATTCTGAATCCTGTTGATAAATCTTTCTTTAAAGGCAAGACACTTTAGTGTCAAGATTTCCCATATCAGCCCTATTAGATTTTAAATGGGACCCACTTGCCTCAGTAATGTTTTTATCACCTCTGATAACCGTTTTCTAGCTATCAGGAACCATTTTGAGGTTTGTATCACACGTCAATTGTTTTTATTACTGTATTGTATAGTATTTATTATAAGCCAAACTTAGCACTGAATAAGAGAAATAGGGATATATTTTAAGTAAATAAAGGTAATATTACTGATTTCAATATACATGTTTGTACTTTTCATGTAAAAGTAGGAAAAACAATTGTTTCCTAGTATGGATACTCAACTGAATTTGTATTTTCAAATATTTCTCTCTTGATTTATTCCTGCAGTACAACTTGTATATTAAATGCAATTAAATTTAGTTTTGATCTTGGTTCCAATTTTTTGTGCAATGTCCAGCATGCTACTAAAAAACAAAACTTATTGTTTGTTTGTTTGTTTGTTTGTTTAATGAATGAATTTATATAGCTGCTCATCTCAAAAGTTATCTGTGGATGATGATAAAACTAAAATAAATAGATATGCAAAAATTAAAACAAATAGCTGCTGAGAAGACCAACAATCTTCCACATAGCCAGAAACGGATCCCTTCATACACTTGGAGCGCTAGACACAGCCAAGCACACAACCAGGTCTTTTGGGTCTTATCAGGCCCATCAGAATCAAAGCCAATCTGATCTCTGGAAAGAAAATGTTACAGAATGTGGGTCTACAGCACAAAAGGATCACAACTCCTAAAATGTGAGCCTCAACCCTTCAAAGGTTGTAAAATCTGGTTTATTATTTTTTCATAGCTCTGGTTATAGCATGCTATAATATGACATGAATGCAATATATATGAGCAAGAGATATTTGCTCAGTTTCTCCAGAATCGCTGAAAAACGGAGTAGCATTTATTGACCAGAATGCATGTTAAATGTGTAAAACAGAGGTTTTGGTCATTCACAGTTCATAAATATTTTTGTATTTAATCTTGTTTCTTATTTTTAAGCTATTGTCAGTTTTATGTTTGCATAATCCATGACTATTGCATTCTGAACAAAATAAGATGATGTAGTAATATTAACATTCAACAGAGTAGAAAAGAATGAACTTTTTCACTGTTTTCCAGGCTATGTCTGTAACTGAGTCAAACATTCTAAGTGGAAGCATAATTTTTATATTATGGTTCATCGCACAGTTAGACAGATGTTTGGACTGAATTTGGCATTTTTATCCATCTATTGAATCCTTTCCAAAGACTTGGGATAGGCAGATATGTATATTTGATGGTATTAAATGTATCACCACAGGATGTAAGTTGTTCCAAGTAAAGCTACCTTTTACAACTAACTGATAGTTATTTTGTCAATGCCAATGGTATTCAAGTGGTGTTCTAACTGCTTTGGGATTGCACCTAAGGATCCTAATACTATTGGTACTACTGTTGCTTTCTTTTGCCAGAGATGTTCTATTTCTATTTGCAAGTCTTTGTGTTTTGTTATCTTCTCCAGTTCTTTCTCTTCTATTCTGCTGTCTCCAGGTACTGCCTCAACCACAATCTAGTTTTTTTTTTCTTATAAACTTTATTATTATTTTGATTGCCTTATTTTTAAAGATAACATCTATATGTTACTATTGTAGCATTATATTAAACTAACATTTATGCTATTGATTGTAGAATTGTATTGAGGACTGTAGATACTTGATTCTAATTTTTTTAAAAAATGATCAGAGAATGGGATCTTCGCTAGGTAAATGTAAAGGTAGATGTGGTTTATTTGAGGTATATTTGAGGAGCTGCCACAGAGAGGAAAGGGTCAAGGCAACTGAAGGCCAGACAAAGACTAATGAATGGAAACTGACTAAGGAGAGATTCAACCTAGAAATAAAGAGAAATTTTCTGACAGTGAGAACAATCAACCAATGGAACAGCTTGCCTTCAGAAGTTGTGGGAGCTTCATGACTAGAGGCTTTCAAGAAGAGATTGGACTCCATTTGTCAGAAATGGTGTGGGGTCTTCTGCTTGGGCGGGGGGTTGGACTAGATGACCTACAAGGTCCCTTCCAACTCTGTTCATCTGTTAATCTGGTTAGTGCTGTAAAAAGAAAAAAGAATTGGGGGGAATCCCCTCCCTTCTTCCATTAGAAGGCCAAATATTGCATTTGTAAAATGAGAGTAATGTTATTAAATGTTTAAAGACCAAACAGGGAAATATTCATCCTGCTATAAATAAAACCAGCTATAACTAGAAGAGGCTCTACTAAACAACATTTCACATTCTAGTTAATTATATTATTTATTGCTTTATGCAGTGCAAAAATTGATGGTAATACCAATGAGGGTCAAATTGCCTTGATTGTTTAAGTGCAATATTTCCTCCTTTAATGAAATTATATGCGGTTAATGTATGCTGCTAATATTATCTAAAGAATGGCAGTACAAGATAATCTACCATGTTCTGAATTTAATTCTAAACATGCTAGCTGTTGCTGCCATCTAGAAAAACATTTATCTTGGAATCACCACACCCATGGGCTCTGTGTTTTCCAATTTATAAAGCAAGCATACACTATAATGCTTATTAACTATTAAGCAGGTAAGAGTCAAACAGCCATCATACTATCAAAATGCCCATTTGCGAATGAATAATACAAAGAACTGTGATTAAGGAACCTGACGCTAATGATGTCACATGGAAAGCCTGAGACAGACTAAACTTTGCAACTCAGCTAAATATAAAACACAGGTGCTTTCAGTGGAAACAGGTCCTTCTTTCTGAGATTTTCCATTTTTCATTCACAGTTAAAGAGCAGAACACCTGTGATATAAAGATGTTGCTCAATATAGAATTGTACGCCTTTTATTTTGCAGCTAGAATCTAGAATAGTATAGAATAGAATTCTTTATTGGCCAAGTGTGATTGGACACACAAGGAATTTGTCTTTGGTGCATACGCTCTCAGTATACATAAAAGAAAAGATACATTCGTCAAGAATCATAAGGTACAACACTTAATGATAGTCATAGAGAACAAATAAGCAATCAAATCATATTAGGAAACAGTCAATATAAATCATAAAGATACCAGCAACAAGGTTACAGTCATAAGTGGGAGGAGATGGGTATTAGGAATGATGAGAAGATTAATAGTAGTGCAGACTTTGTAAATAGTTTGATGATGTTGAGGGAATTATTTGTTTAATAGAGTTTGAGGGGAAATTGTTCTTGTGTCTAGTTGTTCTGGTGTGCAGTGCTCTATAGCGTCGTTTTGAGGGTAGGAGTTGAAACAGTTTATGTCCAGAATGCGAGGGGTCTGTAAATATTTTCACAGCCCTCTTTTTGACTTGTGCAGCATACAGGTCCTCAATGGAAGTAGTATGCTGCACAGGTTGGTAGTAATTATTTTTTCTGCATCTAATTATCCTCTGAAGTCTGTGTCTGTCCTGTTGGGCTGTAGAACCAAACCAGACAGTTATAAAAGTGCAGATGATGAATCTATTTGATTCATGTTGCCCAAATTTTTTTGATCCAGTCTGTGGCACTGACCAATGCTCCTATTTTAATAAGCAGTTGATGTATGTTAGTAATTGGTAAATATTTGTTTTCTAAATTGACGTCTTTGTGCTAAGATGTGTTCTGGAATCTGTCAACAAATTCTGTCTTTCTGTTTTATTTGGTCATTGTTTCAGACGATTGCAAAAAATGAAGGTGGAACTGAGAAATATTTAGAAGCTCTATATGTGAATCAGAAACCAGGAAAAGGACTCTAGCTCAGTGGTAAAACCTAGCATTTGTATGCAGGAGATTCCAGGTTCAATCACTAACAAGTACAATTAAAAACATCAAACAGCAAATAATTGGAAAGCTTCCTCCTCAGACTGTGGAAGGTCACCCCAGCCAATTCAGTTAATTTTGATAGAAGGACAAATAGTCTGATCTGATGAAAGGCAGATTTCAGAGTTCCCATGAACAAGAGAAACCTTGAGAACAAGAAAAACATTGCATAGATTGTTTTGGAAACATTGAAAACACTACTCTAAAGATAATGTTCAGGTAGATTTAAATGTATTAGAAGTTCTTCTGTGGTATGTTCTGCAGTATTATCTGGCTTTTGCGTCATAAAACACTCAGCACCTGCCCTATAAATCAAATATTGATATCTTTATTTATTTAAAAATACCTTTCCTGGGTCTTTTCAAGCGTATTAGCTAAATAACCTAATTAAATATTAGCCCAAATTGTATGCTTCCTCTTATCTGCATGCAAATTAATATAGAAATCAAGGCTACAGAGCAATTATTTTGTGGTGAAATGTATGCTCTTCTCTGATTGAAAGATTACAGGTAATCCTCAACTTACAATAGTTCATTTAGTGACTATTCAAAATTACAACATCAATGAAAAATATGACTTATGGCCATTTTATTACACTTATGACCATTGCAGCATTCCCATGGTCATGTGATCACAATTCAGACACTTGCTCATATTTACGACTGTTGCTTTGTCCCAGGGTCATGTGATCACCTTTTGCGACCTTCTGACAAGCAAAGTCAATGGGGAAGCCAGATTCACTTAACAACCATGTTACTAACTTTTCAACTGTAATGATTCACTTAACAGTGGCAAGAAAGGTCATAAAGTGGGGCAAAACTCACTTAATAAATGTCTCACTTAGCAACATAAACTTTGGTCTCAATTGTGGTCGTAAGTCAAGGACTACCTGTACTAGACTCCCTATTATTATTATTTTAGGTTAGCGCAATAGAAAGCAAGCAAAATATTGTCTTGGTATATTTGAAATGATACATTTGAATGTACAAAGAACAAATGGAAGAATCAGAAAGGATGAATAATGGATGTTATTTCCCCAGTAACAATTTAATAGCATCTTCTAGCATCATCTAAGCACTATGTGCCAAAGAAACAGTTAAGAGGATAGGTTTTATAATATTTGAAACATAATTACATGATGCTAGCAAGACAATATAAGTCAACTGGGATGGAATGGCCTAAGGAGATCTAGCTCTGCAGCTATGCATTAAATATTATAGTAAGGTGAGGTATTTATAATAGTTCTAGGAAAATCAATAGAAAATAAGTACATTGGTCAATAGAACCAAATTTTAATTTTCCATCTGTTTTTATCATTTATTTCCAGATAGCGAGCAGGTATTTTGGCCTGCAGCAGTGAACAAAATTTTGTTGACATGTTAAAAAGAAAAAAGCAAGAATTCAAGGTCAGTCAGAAATGCATATGCTTATATTCTCACAAGGTATAATCTGCAAAACAGAAGCTGTTCGGTGTACTTTATATAGTTTCTTTTCGGTTTTAAAATGCATGGGTCAAAATTAAGACATACAGAGCTTGTTGATTGTAGTAAACATGTATCATTTCTGTTAGAAAATATACAAATGGGATGTTGGCGAGTTCTTGATGAGGACCAGCAGATCTGTAACTATTTTGTTGGTGGTCTGTCTGTTAATGTTTTAAGTAAATACAAAAGATTTGAATGACTTGTATTTGTATCTGTGATAAGCAGTAGCTTTTAATTTATGAAACACTTTGCTCTGAGTCAGATGACAAAATATGCTTTACTTTTGGTCCAGCAATCTGTCCTTGGTCATGGAGAAGTACTTGGAGAAAATAGTATGTGGAAAGGAAATGCATGAATATTTTTGTAGTCATTTCGATAATTACTGTACAGCAGTAAAAGATGTGACATAATAGATAATGTAACACTAAAATGGATTTTCACACATTTCACATAGTGTCTTCTGAGGGACTGGGGAAACAAGTGACAAAATGTGTCCTGATAGATGTGATATACATACTTGCTTCAGATATCAGAACACAAATACACAAAGATGAAGGTACATCATGAGGTCACTGTTCAGGTACCACCATCTTGCTATACTCTTCATTTGATGAAGGAACCTGTCCTTACAACAACATTTGAACATCACTTTTGATATAGCAGGAAAGTAAAGAGAATTATCTGAATGATAAATAATGATGTTTGGCCACATGGTGGCAATATGGTATTGTAAACTATCACAGAGTTAAGAAATTCACCCTTTTCAGGAAAACATTTCATATTCCAAAATTATTAAAAAATAATACTAAAAGTATGACGAATTTATATAGGTTATATAAATATAAATTTGAAGTAATGGAAAAATTCTCATCTTAATTTTCTGCCAAATTTTATCAGAGAAAATTAAAACAATTACAATTGTTTGTAATTGTAATTTTTACAATTGTAATTGTAATTGTAAGTACAATTGTAATTGTAATCTTGTAAAACAATTACAAGATTAAAACAAGCAAATTTGTTTTTAATAAACTGTCTATAAAACAGATTTTTCAACGCTGTATAAAAAAGTAGTATAGTAAAATACTTTTTAAAAAAAACATATAAGAAAACATTTAGTTTGTTTTTAAAATATATTTTGTCCCTCGTTTCCACTACCTAAATACAACTATCTTTTCATTTCACTAACTTCTAAATTTTGTGACAAAATTGTCCAGTTTTCAAAATTAAACCTAGAGAAAGCTGCATACAAAAATATTTAGTAGAAAAATATGGAATCAAATTCATATACTTAAATTGAGAGACTGAAAGCAAAAGGCACTAAAACTTTTGTAATTGATATTACTAATAAAAATAACATGTCCAATGGAAGCTAGACAGAACACAGCTGATATTCAAAAACAAAAGTTGTACAGAGGGAAGCCAACAAATGCAAATACTGGAGCCAACAGGATAAAAAACAGAAATGAAATGAAAATAATAATAATAACAACAACAAGGAAGTGAAAATAGTCAAATTTCACCAAGAGTATGCATTTCTAATGTGCCGCAGCTATTTGTACATGGGGGACCAAGAATATAAAAAGTCTGGGAAAACAAAAATTCAATTTTGAATTGACAAAAGGGCACATAATATTAGTACCAGGGCAACTTCCACTCCATTTCCACAGTATGCTCCGTCCCATATTTGAGTAGACCAGGTTGCCCTGATAAAAAAACACTTAATCTCTCCCTTTGGTATAGCCGAGAAAGCCTGTGACTTAGAAGTTAATAAATCTACCTAATATGTAAGTAGCCTGGGTTTGAAGGGTATGGCTAGCTGATGAGAAATAAATAGCTTGAATTAGATCTATACTATTTCGTTGTTAGTTACAAAGTCATGTCCGACCCACCGCGACCCATGGACAACATTCCTCCAGGCTTTTCTGTCCTCTACCATCCTCTGGGGTCCATTTAAGCTCACATCTAGTGATTCAGTGACTCCATCCAGCCACCTCATTCTCTGCCGTACCTTTCTTCTTTTGCCCTCAATCTTTCCCAGCATTAGGCTCTTCTCCAGTGCGTCCTTCCTTCTCATTAGGTGGCCAAAGTATTTGAGTTTCATCTTCAGGATCTGGCCTTCTAAAGAGCAGTCAGGGTTGATTTCCTCTAAGACTGACAGGTTTGATCAACTTGCAGTCCAAGGGACTCACAGGAGTCTTCTCCAGCACCATAGTTCAAAGGCCTCAATTCTTTGGCACTCAGCCTTTCTTATGGTCCATTTTTCATAGCCATACATTGTAACTGGGAAAACCATAGCCTTGACTATACGCACTTTTGTTGGCAGGGTGATGTTTCTGCTTTTTAGTATGCTGACTAGATTTGCCATAGCTTTCCTCCCCAAGATCAAGCGTCTTTTAATTTCTTGGCTGCAGTCCCCATCTGCAGTGATCTTGGAGCCCAGGAAAATAAAATCTGTCACTACCTCCATTTCTTCCCCATCTATTTGCCAGGAATTGAGAGGGCCAGATGCCATGATCTTAGTTTTCTTAATGTTTAGTTTCAAGCCAACTTTTCCACTCTCCTTCTTCACCTGCATCGAGAGACACTTTAGTTCCTCTTCATGTTCTGCCATTACAGTGGTATCATCTGCATATCTGATATTTGATATTTCTCCCAGCAATCTTAATTCCAATTTGTAATTCATCTAGCCCTGCCTTTCTCATGATGTGCTCTGCATATAAGTTAAATAGGCAGGGGGACAGTATACAACCTTGCTGGACTCCTGTCCCAATTTTGAACCAATCAGTGGTTCCGTGTCCAGTTCTCACTGTTGCTTCTTGACCTGCATATAGGTTTCTCAAGAGACAAATAAGATGTTTGGTACTCCCATCTCTTTAAGAACTTGCCACAATTTGTTGTGATCCACATAATCAAAGGCTTTAGCATAGTCAATGAAGCAGAAGTAGATGTTTTTCTGAAACTCCCTAGCTTTCTCCATGATCCAGCATATGTTGGCAATTTGATCTCTAGTTCCTCTACCTCTTCAAAATCCTGCCTGTACTTCTGGTAGTTCTCGATCTACATACTGCTGGAGCCTAACTTGTAAGATTTTAAGCATAACCTTACTAGCATGTGAAATGAGTGCAATGGTGTGATCGTTTGAACATTCTTTGGCATTGCCTTTCTTTGGAATTGGAATGTAAACTGACTATGACTCCATCCATAGTTCTTCAAGCACTCTATCAGATCTAATTCCTTAAATCTATTTGTCACCTCTATTGTATATTCATCAGAGGTATGATTTAGTTCATACCTGGGTGGCCTAGAACTTTTCTCTACTTTCTTCAATCTAAGCCTAAATTTTGCAATGAGAAGCTCATGATCTGAGCCACAGTCAGCTCCTGGTCTTGTTTTTACTGACTGTCAAGAGCCGAGGTGGCGCAGTGGTTAGAGTGCAGTACTGCAGCTACTTCAGCTGACTGCTAGTTCAGCAGATCAGTGGATCAAATCTCACTGGCTCAAGGTTGACTCAGCCTTCCATCCTTCTGAGGTGGGTAAAATGAGGACCCCGACTGTTGTGGGCAATATGCTATTTAGTATACTGTCTTTGGTGTAAGCCGCCCAGAGTCCTCGGAGGGTGGGCAGCATAGAAATATGACAAACAAACAAACAAACAAACAAATAAACAAACAAACAAACAAACAAATAAATAAATCTTCTCCATCTTTGATTGCAGAGCACATAGTCAATCTGACTATGTCAACCAGTCTCTGTTGACTGGTGATGTCCATGTGTAGAGTCATCTCTTGAGTTGTTGGAAAAGAGTGCTTGCTATGACCATCATATTCTCTTGACAAAATTCTATCAGCCTGTGCCCTGCTTCATTTTGTACTCCAAGGCCAAACTTGCCTGTTATTCTGGTAATCTTTTGGCTTCCTACTTTAGCATTCCAATCCCCCCCATGATGATAGGGACATCATTTTTTGGTATTAATTCTATAAGGTGCTGTAGGGCTTCATAGAACTGGTCAATTTCATTTTCTTCAGCACCAGTGGTTGGGGCATAGACTTGGACTACTGTGATATTGAATGGTTTGCCTTGGATTTGAACTGAGATCATCCTGTCATTTTGGGGATTGTACCCCAGTATTGCTTTTCCTACTCTTTTACTGACTATGAGGGGTGAAATGTAAAATTTGTTACTGCCGGTTCTGTGGGCATGGTGGTGGTGGGGGCAATGTGACTGGGTGGGCGTGGCCAACTTTTTTTTTTTAGGTTTTTTTTTAAAGTTGCCTGCCAATCAGGCAACTCAGCTGGGATTGTCAGAGAGGATTTTTTAAAAATGCTTTGAAAAGTCTCTCTGACGATCAGGCAACTCAGCTGGGATCGTCAGAGACTTTTCAAAGCATTTTTTACCACCTCTTCAGCCAAGAGGTTGCAGAAAAAAATGCTTTGAAAAGCCTCTGACAATCCCAGCTGAGCCACACGATCATCAGAGGCTTTTTTTTTTTTACTTTTAAAAGCATTTTTCGTCGGAAGAGGTTGTAGAAAAAATGCTTTTAAAAGTAAAAAAAAAGCCTCTGATGATTGTGTGGCTCAGCTGGGCATAGGGGGGATTTTTGCTACCAGTTCTCTGAACCACCCATCGCCATCGCTACCGGATCGGGCAATCCGGTCCGAACCGGGAGCATTTCACCCCTGCTATGAAGGCTAATCCATTTCTTCTGAGGGATTCTTGCCCGCAGTAGTATACCAGATGGTCATCTGAATTTTAATTCACCCATTCTTGTCCATTTTAGTTCGCTGATTCCTAAGATGTTGATGTTCAGTCTTGTCATCTCTTGTTTGACCATGTCCGACTTGCCTTGATTCATGGATCTTACATTCCAGTTTCCTATGGAGAAAAGATCTTTACAGCATTGGACTTTCCTTTCACCATCAAATCAGATGTGGGTTTCAGCAGGTTCTGACCAGTTCTGGAGAACTGGTAGTGAAAATTTTGAGTAGTTCAAAGAATCGGTAAATACCACCTCTGACTGGCTCCACCCCCATCTATTCTCTGCCTCCCGAGTCCCAGCTGATCAGGAGGAAATGGGGATTTTGCAGTAACCTTCCCTTGGAGTGGGGAGGGAATGGAGATTTTACAGTATCCTTCCCCTGGAGTGGGGTGGGAATGGAGATTTTACAGAATCCTTCCCCTGCCACGCCCACCAAGCCACACCCATAGAACCGGTAGTAAAAAATTTTGAAACCCACCACTGCACCAGATGCATCCACAGCTGAGCGTCCTTTCAGCTTTGGCCCAGTCACTTCACTCTTTCTGGCACTACTAGTACTATCCGTCTGCTCTTCCCCAGTAGCATATTGGACACCTTCCGACCTGAGGGGCTCATCTTCCAGTGTCATATCTTTTTTCCTTTTGGTACCATCCATGGGGTTTTCATGGCAAAGATACTGGAGTGGGTTGCCATTTCCTTCTCCAGTGGATCACGTTTTATCAGAGCTCTCTGCTATGACCTGTCTGTCTTGGGTGGGCCTGCATGGCATGACTCATAGCTTCATTGAGCTACACAAGCCCCTTCGCCACAACAAGGCAGTAATCCATGAAGGAGAGGTCTATACTATTCTCACTTTATTTCTTTGTCGGCTAATATAAATTTAACACAAAAAATTGTTGCCAAAGTGATTACCTGTGAAGGCTCCTGGATTGGGGCTGAAAGGCGAAAGCGGACGCAGTATGCTCTGTCCCATATTTGGGTAGATCAGGTGGCCCTGATATAAAAAAAGACTTAGAGTGATATTTCATCTAGATTGCTATTTCTCTGCATTTTTTAAATATAATCTTGTGATGGATCCAATGATGGTTCATTAAATTAATGAACTGTCCTCAACTCTACAGTTCTCTATCCATTGAACTCTTACATGTCTCAGTGGGCACCTTTTGGGATTCTATTCAAGCTGGGTGAAACATGCCCCCTTACTTTCTCAGCTCCTGCCCACAATACCGCAAAGCTTCCCTTCTGTTTCCTTTTAAAAAAGGAAGAGAATAGAATCTTTAAATTGCAAGACAAGAGTATGGCTGGTTTGTTTCTGTGGACTTGAGCTATCAGTTCTTCCTTGATATTAAAGTATCCAGGACATAGAACAACCTGTTTGTTCCTTGTTGCTTTGATGATTGTAACAATCTCTTCGACAACCAAAAGCAGCCAATGAGAGCTGAACACATCTCACCCTCTGACCACATCTGCCACTGAAAGGGGTGGATGAAGATTATAGCTAAAGCAAAAATTGTGTTACAGGGAGAACAGGTGAAGTACTTATAAAATGCTTCACTGATATATTTTAAGTGCTTTTAGAACAAGTACAGCTCAGTACAGTACAGTACAATACAGCTCAGGATAAGACAAAGTCTCCATCATAAGGAAATGATGGGGGGTGACCCCAAGACTGAGATATGCCTCTGTTAGAAGGGAATGAAGAAGAGCTCAAAGTCCCATTACAGCCTGTATAGATTAGTATGATGGATAAAAATGACAACACTTCTGCAATTACACATAAGGGGAAATATTGTCTCAGGGAAATTGGCTACACCTCAGTCATTTCCAAGAGCATTAATTTTCTAATTTATAATAAATGGTTCCAGGGAGACAGGTTTAGCATTGGTTTAAGCTTACTTGGGTAAGCTTGTATCGATTCATAGAAAATTGTGGAAATGAACCTGTTTAAAGCCTATTTATCATTTCTATGTTCCACCCAATTACATTACCTTAGAGATTTGAAGAATTTCTAAACAAGAAAAGAGATCTAATGAAGGCAGAAGAACAAAAAAGAAAAAGAGTGCCACATCAAGAAGGATATCTCACAGCACACAAGCATAATTCTTCTTCCTTACCACTCAGATGTAAGCATAAGAATGACTGGTTTAGTTAGAATTTGAAATGTGAGCATTCATTATGCCCCAAGTCAATGTATACTAAGGCTGGGGGGAAGATAATTTTTTTTAAAAAAAAGTTAGATATGATTATCTTAGTTGACTTTAATAAAGATTTTCCTTTGTTGTACAACCAACTCAGAGTGCAATAGCATGTGCTCAAAAGGCTCAGGTTATTCAATGTATCTAATAAGCATGTTTACGGAATGCAAATCCTCAGCACTGCAATCTAGTTAGTTAGTTAGTTAGTTAGTTAGTTAGTTAGTTAGTTCGTTCGTTCATTTATTAATTTTTATGCCACCCATCTCCCCTATAAGGTTACTCTGGGAGCAGTTGTGGGTTGCCCCCAGTTCAGACCGGTAGTAAAACCGGTGGGAGGCCCTGCCCACTGCCCCGGATGTCATCAGTGATCTGTGCATGCGCAGAAGCTTCTGCGTATGCACAGAAACAAGGCGCACGTGAGAGCAAAGCGAGCGAGCACGCATTATCCCGTTGTAAACCAGTAGTAAAGGTAAGTAGAACCCACCCCTGTCTGGGAGGCTTACAGGTTATAAAAAGACAAATGAAAAAAATGAATAAAGTATTAAAACTATGCAAATTACAATTTTAAAACTATACCAAAAAAAATCTTACAGGGTTGACATTTTGGGGTCTCCAAGCCTCCCTCCTGCCATAATTTCCAAATACCACCCCTTCTGAGATAGGAAATATCCATAAAACATAGTAACTACCCTAATTGTGTTGGGGGGGGGGGAAACAGAAAACCTGTTTCTATGTTTGGTATACCATTGACCCACTAGTACTTCAACCAAAGTGGCTTTGGGTCCCTTAAGATGTGTTAAGTATGCATATCCATCTACTACTTTCTCCTTTTCAGTGGAATATTGTTCAGAATGCCATTCAGCTGTTACACTAAAGGAGGGGAGCAAAGAGAAGAGAATTACACTAGAAATAAGCAGGAAAAATTTCCTGTTGTTTTGTATGACTCACTCCCATCTTTTGTCTTATGTTCCAAGAGTAGCATTTCTAAAAATTGTCTGGGATAATTCTGAATGGACTTCAAATGAGGCAATTAGACAGGAGGATCACTCTGCCTACTGGCAAATTTCATTCTCTGACTTTACAGTTTGTTCAGCATCTAGCCCTGAAAAGAATGCCAGCAGCAGCACCTGGATAGTATAATCAGAGAGTTGTAATCCTTCAGGCCTTCCCAGCCCCCAAAAGATTTCTCTGAGTTTGACTCACAGCTTTAGCCAGGCTGTGTGTGCGTGCAATGCATATGTGTATATTACACAACACACACACACACACTTGTGTATCATAAAAACAACAACAACAAATGATCACTTTCTTTATAGAATAAATGAGGACAAATATTGACCAATCACATATAAACTCACAGGGCACATGAAGCCTGAAGCCTGATAATTGCATTTATTTGGCTTATGATATTTTTGATAGTTAGGTATTGGTTTATTCACTTTTCCCTTCAATATTCCATGAAATACCTTTGGTGACCTTGATATAACACATCTGAAGCTAAGTGGTACTGTGAGCAAAAGGTTAAGACCCATCAAGTTTAACAAGCATGCTGGCACCAATATCAAAACATCAGCTTAAAGGAAAACTACTGAACTGTCATGCTGGAAAAAGAGCAAATATCTGCCAGTTCTGGATCTAAAATAGAAGGCTAATTCACTTTCATGTCTCTTTCATGAAATCTGTTTCAGAGAAAGCCTCTATGATCTGCAGACTGGCAGAATATTCAAGCTAGCCTGTATGTTGTTGTTTTTTAATTATTTATTACAGTGTTATACTACCCAATATTCAAAATAGTCTGGCCAATTTAAATTAAACCCATAATTAAAAATTATAAAAAGAATATTAAAATAACAAGAATAATTTAAAAACCAACAGGGAGTATAACAAGCAGCACTAACTGTGTTATAAAATCACAATAGAGTAGCAGGACCAGAGGTTCTGACCAGTGCTGGAGAACCGGTAGTGGAAATTTTGAGTAGTTCAGAGAATCAGTAAATATCACCCCTGACTGGTCCTGCCCCCATCTATTCTCTGCTTCCCAAGTCCCAGCTGATCGGGAGAAAATGGGGATTTTGCAGTAATCTTCCCCTGGAATGGGGAGGGAATGGAGATTTTGCAGTATCCTTCCCCTGCCATGCCCACTATGCCATGCCCACTATTCCACGCCCACCAAGCCATGCCACGCCCACCAAGTCACACCCACAGAACCAGTAGTAAAAAATTTTGAAACTCACCACTGAGCAGGACATATGAAAGGTCTAAAAGTTCAAAATAGTCCGTAAAATGTCTAGGAAGGAAATGATGCCATTGTAATCTAAGATCAGTGCCTGGCAAAGCCAGCCCCTTAACTGGGCCAAGAAATACACCAGCATTCGTTAGAGACGTCTAAACACTAGCATAAATATGTCTACATTGACCAGTTAGCCATCTGCTTGCCTTGTGTACCAAGGTAAGGTTTCAGATTATTTTCAAAGACATATTTCTTATTCTCAGTCTAGACAGTTAATTGGGAGACAAAGCAACATTCTTCTTTTAATGTTTTTGATCTGTCTTTAATGTGGGCTCTGACTTCCCTGTCTTTATTCCCAGGCAACTTGATGTAGGATTCTATTGTCTGTCAATTTACTAATTAAGCCTACAAATATTTGGGAGGGGGGATTTTTTAATCTCTCTGTGAAATTTAATCCTAGTTCCTCATTTGTGAGTTCTTCTTTAAATTTTGCTAATTGATCCCATTCACTCCTTTCTGAGCTCTGCATATTTTGTAGACTGGTTCTAAGAATTCCAAGCATTCTTTTAGCAACTTTTAGCACAGGCATATGCAAATGAAACCTTGCCTGTTCCTACTGTATAAACATTCAGTTGCAATATACCGGTACTTTCAAGGACATCAATGGGTTCCTTTCCAGGAACTGAAATATATTTTCCTTGGGACCTAACCAGCCTCTCTAGTGCCAAGAAAAACAGACAGAAAGGACTGCTACCAGTTTTCCCATTTATTTTCTGCCCACAAATGCATTAGCAGGCAAGCCCAAACAATCATTTGTCCATCTGCCATAACATTAAGCACAAAATGTTACTGAGAAACCAAGATTGATCTTCAGTGTATATTTTAAGAAGCACAGAACCTTTGGAAGACCTAGTGCATAGAGATATGAAGAAGTGAATAAATATATGCCAAAATGCAACCATCAATCCCAGAGGTGGGTTTCAGCAGGTTCTGACCAGTTCTGGAGAACCAGTAATGGAAATTTTGATTAGTTTGAAGAACCCGTAGTAAAAATTCTGACTGGTCCCCGCCCACATCTATTCTCTGCCTCCTGAGTCCCAACTGATCGGGAAGAAATGGGGATTTTGCAGTAATCTTCCCATGGATTGGGGAGGGAATGGAGATTTTATAGTATCCTTCCCCTGCCACGCCCACAAAGCCACGCCCACAAAGCCATGCCACACCCACAAAGCCACGCCACACCCACAAAGCCCCACCCACAGAACCGGTAGTAAAAAAAATTGAAACCCACCACTGATCAATCCACAAGGAAGTATGCACAAGCTCATGAGAACTCCAGGTTTTCTGCAGTTCTACTGGAATTTTGGATTGATGTACCATCAATATATGATGACACGTAATTATGGTGGGTTTTGCTCTTTAATCCCAAGGAACAAATTTATAGCCATGGATGTTGCCTGTGTTTGACAATAAAATGAATGATGATGAACAAGCACTGAGGTGTGGTTGATCAGCAGAAAACCACCTTCAGAGGTTGGAATTCAGACTGTTCTGGAGGGTAAGACTTCTTAAAAGGCAAGTTTGATGCTCACATTTCATTGAATTCACGGATAGTAACAATCTGAGAAATAAATTCATGAAATTTCACCTAATGAGCCAGTAGCAATTCTTCTGTAACAATTATCTATGTCTTTATTTCAACCTGTTATAATTGTTGCAACATGCACTGTATATTGACAGTCAGTCGTATAGCGGTTAAGTCACCAGGTTAGAAACCAGGAGACCCATAAATTCTAATCCCATTTTAGGCACTAGCTTGCTGATCTTGGGCCGGTGTTTCTCTTTCAGCCCTAGGAAGCAGACACTGGCAAACCACTTCCAAAGTCCTGTCAAGAAAACTGTAGGGATTTGTCCACGTAGTCATTAGGAGTCAACACAGATTTGAAGGGATATATGCATACAAAACCCATGCACAATAGAGGCTACTTCTGAATAGAATCCACTTTACGCTTAGCTTGAAATTTGTATATGAACAATTAACGATCTGTTCCACAATCAGACATTTTGCTGTTATAATGGAGCACTTCCAACTTCAGCATAATATAGTCAAATTGATTTCTGTGTACTTCATCTGGTGCATATATAGTATATAGGCATCATTCTGGTTATTGGAAAACTGTGTAAGCAATGAAGAAATCACTGGATTGACAGCAATTGATAAATCATTCTCCTGCTTCATTTTGGTTTCCTTACCCATGCAATCAAAGTACACTTTTCTTCTTAATATTTCTTACTTTGGCATTCCAGTCTCCATCATGATGCAGCCCATTTGGCTTGGATATTCTATCAATTTCCAATTGAATGTGAGTATAAAATTCATCAACATCCTTTTCTGTCTCAATGGCTGGAGGAGACACTTGGATAATCATCAAATTAAGGACTGTCCACAAAGTCTAATTGATATTATTCAATCATTGATTGCATTATAGTCAAATACTGTTCTCATTGAATTCTTCCTATCTATGAAAACAGTGCTGTCCCTTCTTTGTTTTGGGGGTTGCAAATAATTAATAGGATGATCCTTTAGCTTAAAATATTGAGTTTCTAGTCCATTTCAACCCATTGATGCCCAATGGGTAGTCCTTTCATTTCATATTTCACTGTGTTGAGCTTTTTTGTGTCCATGCTTACTGTAGAGTCCACGTTCCCACTGAAATTCTATTTTTGCTGCTTCAGATTTTTCTTCTCCTGGAAATATCAGCAACCAATTGTCCTGAATTCTGTAACCATATTATTAACAACATTAATCTCCAAAAGATTCTCAGCTCTTTCTCAGTAACATGGTGAAAGCATTCAAATGAGGTGCTCATCATCTAGCACTATGTTATCGGTTGGCTCTTTTGGTAAAATATAAGAACAATTTACCATTAAAGGAGAATATTTGTAGTTCAGGGGTTGAAATGAGGAGTCCTTGCTGCTCTCTGAAGATCTGCAAGAAAACAACCAAGCTCAGAGAGCACCAAGGACCCCTCAACTGACCATTATCTACTCCCGTGCAGGATGAAATTATGCCTTTGCTGCTGTCACTATCTGATTACATATCTCTATTGTTTTTGTTTGTTTGTTTGATTTACAAAGCTGCCTATCTCACATCGGTTTATATTGCTGCTGATTTGTTTAGGTGCATGCTTGCATCAGCTGAGCAGCTGTGATGAACTTCACACCTTGGGTGACCCTGCTGGGAGTATTATTATTATTAATCATATTTCTATGCCGCCCACTCTCTGAGGACTCTGGGCAGCTTACAACAATCGACAGTATACTAAATAGCATATTGCCCCCAACAATCTGGGTCCTCATTTTACCCACCTCGGAAGGATGGAAGGCTGAGTCAACCTTGAGCCGGTGAGATTTGATCCACTGATCTGCTGAACTAGCAGTCAGCTGAAGTAGCTGCAGTACAGCACTCTAACCACTGTGCCACCTCAGTACAGATTCGTGTCTTACATTCCTAGCACTCATCCCTCCCATGAACACACACCACAACATCAACGAGGCATCAAGGCATCAAATGTGTCCATTAGTGGATGCATTTATTGAGCAGCTGCACAAATCCAGAGGACCATTACATGGCAGCCAATACATATAAACATGTCAACTGTTGTGCCACCACCTAGTGACCGTTAGGTTCGGTGGTTGACCCATCGTTTCAAAGCATAAAAAATAATTAACTTCAATTGGTTGATGGAACAAGAGAAAAGAATAAATGTAATCTACATCTCTCAATCTATATAGATATAGCCTTGGAGGAGGAAGGAGGGTATTAGGAATGAGGAACGAGCCTTGGAGGAACAAAATGGAAATTAACTTGAGGAAGGAAGGAAGCTTTAAAAAGAAACTCAGGGTGGTTTTGTCTTGATTCTTTTGGGGATTTAAGGGAAGGGAAGGAAAATATTGTCAGACTTTTAACATTCTGATGCTGTATGCTATATTAATAGAGTTTCCATATTTGGGCTTGTTAGGGTTTCCAAACTTGGCCTACCTTAAACTCCTGAAAGTATGGAATCATCACAGAATTGTTTCTGCCAACTGAGAGAGGCTTTCCATATGGCAAATGATGTTCGGAGAGGATGGAAATCCAGCCAGACACACCAATTACAATCACTGTTGGAATGCTGAGTATTGTATGGACAATAGCACAACTCAGAGTCAGAACCCATTCCAGGTGTGCAATGAGGGTATGTTGGAGTGGGTGATCAGAATTAGAGTAGTGTGAATTCCTGCCAGCCCTGGAATGGGAGGAGAGCACAGCAAAGTAACTCTGTAGTTGTGGCCTCTGCTGTCAAGCCTCTTAGGCTTAAAGAAAAGGCCATCTTATCAATCATTCCCAGATGCTGGTGTGGGTTCTCATAGGAAATTAACTTCTTTCAGGAGTTCATGTCAGATCTCGCTCTTAGCCAGACCTTAAATTGTAATTTTTTATTATTTATGCTTTGTTGTTATTTTCAATTTTTTTTTATCATGTGAGCTGTTTGAGAAATCAATCAGTTTGGGAGAAAAGTGGAATAGAAATAACTCAGGGTAGTTGTAGTGGGAAAAAACAGCAGACCAGGGTCAGGCAGCGGGGAAGTTGAAATAGATTGTTCCTAAAGGCACATAGCTGGCTAGCTAGCTGAAGTTCTGAATAAATTTCACTTTAATCCAGAGTTATTAGCTACATCATTAAAAAGATTTTTGGACCACAGTCTGAGTAAACCAATGTGAAGTTGGGGTATTTCATGCCCTGATTATGAATATGATTACAGTCATGAGTATTTCATGCCCTGATTATGGGCTACACTCAGGGTTTACTGTTGTGAGGGTGGGCTCTTGACTGGATTTTGTAGAAATTTCTTTTCTTTTCTTTTGCAGAATTTTCCTTTGTAACAGCAGAGGTAAGCAGCGGTTTTATGCCTGCAACAACTACCAGCCACCAAATTCAAGTGCAAAATAGCTGCTCGGGTTGTGGCTGATTATATACTGAACATGAGTCACGGAATAGTAGCTGATTACAAACTGAATATGAATCAATAGTGCAATTTAGCTGCAGAAAGAGCTAGTGCCATACCAGACTTCAATAACAGAAATATAGTTTCCAGAACACACACAAAAAATAGTCCTGTTTTGTTTTTCAATAATCAGCCCTCACTCTGATTATTGTGCTCGCTTTTGGGCATTCTTTCAGAAGAATTCTGACAAAATAGAACAGAAATTATTACATCAGTTGTATTGTCTCAGAGGACAATTCTCTTTCTCTCTCTTCTAAGAATTTTAAACTATATAGCCAGAGAATGTAGAAAACTGTTAAAAGCAGTTTGGTTTACTGCCAGAAGAGAGGAATTTCAAAATATAATTTCCTAATTAAGTCAATGTTCATATTCTTGGTTATATTCCCCATGTTTATTTCTCAGGTAATGTCTATCCAGGCTATATATGGTGCTCATAGATATATTTATGGGGTTCATAAATGTATTGTTCTGGGCTTACAAAGGAAAGATAGTCCTAGCAAACACTTTTACAATGCTAACTTTGTACCACTATGAGAGACAGTAAAAACGTCATTTTTAAAAAAATTATTTAAAAAGTTTTTTTTTTAAAGTAAAAACAGTTCAAATTTCAAGAAAAAAAGAGGGAAAAATAAAATTAAAGTGGTAAGAAAATAAGAAAAATGAAAGCCAAAAAACCAAATTAAAAAAAAGATATAAAGAAATGTATTTCTATTTTTTAAAAAGCAATTATAAATGCATTTATATTTTGTCCTCTCTCCCTAAAGTTACATCATGGTTTCCTTCTTTCCATTTTCTCCTCTTTCTAGTCATCAAAACTGAAAGTTCATTCTTTTGTTTTGTTGTGTTGTGTTTTCAGCAAAAAGTGTCTAAAGCGTTTTCAGTCATTGGACAATGATTAAAAATACTTTTGCAGAATTGTATTCTAGAATTAAAACTAATTGAGCAAAGCTGCCCTCTGGAAAGAGTCCAGATAATCATACTGATGGCTGGTGCTTTCTACTAATTTGTTTGCACAGAAGACCGTCAATTCAGTTTTATAGATGATTTCTTATCCAAATGCCTAACCTCAAAAAGGGAAGGAAAAAACACAATGTTACTGGGAATGGCATATCACAGAGACATCTAATACTTTTTCCAAAGCAATTAAAAAAGAACAACTCTGTATTAGAGTATGTCAAAGTAGAAAAGAGTTCAGCTGTGATTAAGGGAGCTTAATTTATACTTGGCCAAAACTGCTTAGCAAAGGAAGTGATCTAAGATACACAAAAGATGTATCAGCTTTCCAGAGTTTTTCCATTTTGATTTTAGGGTGGAGGAGTACCTTAGAGAGGTATGAGTGCATGAATAAGCAGGTCAACCAGTTTACATAAAATAAGTGAGTCTGCAAATTACTGAGAGATTTTCAGCTGCCACAAGTGCTAGAAAAGATCTTAAGTGTATGGCAACAATGTATAATGTTTATTATCTTCCCCATTCTGTAACTCTATCAATACATAATATACCTTATCAATTCAGATGTTTAGTCTGTGCCAGCAGTTCTCAATCCCTTCAGGTAGAAGATTTCCCTGGCCTTGATACATAAAAACACAGGACCAGGGATCTAATCTAAGGCTCTTTGATTATCATCTTGAACTTACTCATCAAAATTCCATCAAATGTTGTAATATTATTCTGATAGTGCTTTATTTGATAGTGGATCAAAAACATACAAGTGACCTTTCTATCTATTTTTGTACAGTACTGTGGAAGGAACAAGTCCAGGATAGATTGTCTAAATGTCGTCTCTTCTGTTTTGTTTGTTTAGTCTCTTCTGCAAATGCCAGAGTGATTAACGAAGCAAAGATGGAAGCTCAGGCTTACTCTTTTGTGGGATTGATACCTTGGAATCCTCCAAAGCAGGGGTGAAATCCAGCAGGTTCTGACAGGTTCTGGAGAACCGGTAGCAGAAATTTTAAGCAGTTCGGAGAACCAGCAAATACCACCTCTGGCTGGCCCCAGAAATGGGGTGGGAATGGGGAATTTGCAATATCCTTCCCCTGGAGTGGGATGGGAATGGAGATTTTGCAGTATCGTTTCCCTGGAGTGGGGAGGGAATGGAGATTTTGCAGTATCCTTCCCCTGCCATGCTCACCAAGCCACGCCCACCGAACCGGTAGTAAAAAAAAACTGGATTTCACCATTGCTCCAAAGATCTCGAGGGTGGTGCTGCCTTTCCTCATTGGGGTGTTGAGTGTAAGTGAAGCACCACTATGAACTAACCTGGATGACAAGTAATACACATGACAAAAGGATGCAGAATGAATCAGAAAAAAAGCTTTCCTGATGTTCCTGTTCCACACAATGCCTTTTGCACATCTGATGACTGGGCTACCTTTGAACATGGATTTAGTGCACTTTCAGAAGAGAGATGTGCGCTCAGAAAGAACCTAGATGACAGATAATAAGATGGAGCATCACTTGCCTGCAATCTGTTAGTTGGGCACTTTTGCAGATACCTAAGCCCACCATTCTAATCGCCTGCCTATTCCCATTCCATAGGAGAGAAAGTGATCAGCAGTCAGCTGAAGATGTTTTCTGCTAAACTTCTCCCACCAAGGTTTCCACTAGGAAGACTCTTCTTACCCTTCTCGAGGAAGGATCCTCCATTCGAATATCTTAGACCTGTGGTGGTACAGTGGTTAGAATGCAGTACGGCAGGGCTAATTCACTGCTCATGCCAGGAGTTCAATTCCGAGTTTGTAAAATGAGGACCCAGATTGTTGGGGTCAATATGCTACTCTATCCAGATCACTTCTGGTTCTGGATGGCAGCAGACGTCGTTTGGGTAAGCTTTTGCCCCAGTGTCTGAATCCCCCCGCCTGGAGGCCCCTCGGGGCTGGGTGCCTTGGTTTTGGGGTATCCGCCGTTAAGGGCAGCTTACCAGGGGTCCCCTGCCTCAACTCCAGGGGCTGGGCGGCCAATGCTGGCGCGCTCGAGGCTCCGGCGAGTGGGGGCAGCATGTAGCGGCCATTCCCAAGGCCGTTCCGTGCCTATGTGCCTGTAGGACCCAGTGTAAATCGAAAATAAGGCAGCAGGTAAAGAGGCGATCGGAAGAGGAAGGGATGCAGGCCGGAGAATAAGTAGAAAAGGAGAGACTTTGACTGGCGAAGCGACGAGGCGTCCTGCGGGTGAGAGGGGGGGCTGAAGCTTCTCCCCCCTTGTAGCTGGGAAGGGCGCCATAGTTGAGAAGAAAGAGGAGGAAAAAAGAAGGAGACCTCTTACCTCGCTGATTTCTTGTGGAGAATGGTGGAGGCAGAATTTGGGAAGGGAGGCTGGAGGCCTCTCTCCTTCTGGAAAGTCATGGCTGGGGCCTGATTTCCTGCTTCTTTGTGCATAACTGATGACATCACCCACCTCTGGTTTCCTGTTTGACCTACTCTACAATCCGGACTCATTGCTCCTGTGAGCGCCCTCTGGTGGATTGTGAGGAAATAGCGCTGATTTTTTAAGAGAATCTTCTCTCTCTGGGTGCCTACCTGAGGACCTCTCATTCTTTACTACTGTAAGATGGCTAAAGGACAAAGACCAGCTGCAGGTGACATGGAAAAATTTTTGGAAAAATTGGCAAAATTGGATGAGAAGCTTAATAAACTTGATGACCTGCAAAAAGGCCAACTGGAAATAAAATCTGAAATGGTAGTTATGAAAAAAGATTTAATTGCTGTTCAACAGGTGGCAGAGGAGAATAAGAAAAAGGTGGGAGGTTTGGAGGGGGAGGTGCAGGCAATCCAGAAGAGGGAAGAAATGAGAGGAAATACAATTTTAGCTTCGCAGCTGGATAGAATGTCTTATTTTCTCAGGTTTCAAAATGTGGAAGAGGTGGACCAAGAAGATCTGCGAGAAGTGATGGTTAAATTGTTGGGCGAATTTATTGAAAGAGGTTTGGACTTTATGAGATGGGATATGGATCTAGTTTATAGAGTAAACTCACAATATGCAATTCTACATAGTGTCCCAAGAGAGGTCCACATTAAATTTGTGAGAAGGGAAACGAGGGATGAAATACTGAGAACTCAAAGATCGGGGGCGCTGATATACAGGGGCAAGGAGGTCACCATTCTGAAGCAGATCCCTAGACAGGTACGAGAATTAAGAAGAAATTATTATTTTTTATCAAGTAAATTGTACCTTAAGGGAATTGGCTTCAGGTGGTTGATGCCGGAAGGTTTGATGATTTTCAGGGAGGGAGTAGGAAGAAAATTAATAGTGTGACGGAGGCTCAGGCTTATCTGGAGCAACATAAGACCCTCCTAGAGGGTGAAGATACAGGAACCGAGGAAGGGGAGGTACCAGATGATCAAGGAACGGGAGCGGGCGAGGCCGTGGCGGTCCGGGAGGAAGGGGGTGCTGAGGCCAGAACCTTGAGATCTAGAACCAAGAAATGACGAAGTGAGAGGAATCTATTACATTGTGCCTTTTATGATATCTCTTATTTTTGTAAATTTTAATATTACTCTGGATACTGAACTGATATTTTTGTATAAATCCGGTTGTTAAATTTGAAATTTTAATAAGGGAAGATCTGCTGTATGTGAAAAAAAGAAAATATATATTATCTTTGTAAAAGGATAATGAAAATTCCACATATTGTAAGCGATAATATTGTTTATTTTTAACCAATAAAAACTTTTATAATAAAAAAAAATATGCTACTCTATAAACCACTTAGAGAGGGCTATGAAGCACTGTGAAGTGGTATATAAGTCTAAGTGCTATTGCTACTAGAACTAGTTTGCACTTAATGTATCTCTGACTAACTGTAAACATGGTATCTGGAAAGTCTAATTTGTACAAGAGCTGGTCAGTGACCTTAAAAGATTAACATTTAACACATGCTCTGCTAAGAACTTTAAGGACAAATAAGCTTTGAATCTGCAAAGCCATCATAAATTACAAGAACCTGGCCAGATGTTGCTAATTTATTTCCTTATTTATGTTTCTATTCCTGGACCTTGTCCCAAATTCAGAGCCACTTTGAAATATAAATAAACACAGAACCCTGCTGTTGGGGTCTGCTTTGCACCTGCCTGCTGGTAGAAGGACAGGAGGAAAATACAGTGACCTTCCCTTGGCTTCCTTTGGCTAATATCCCAGAAGCGGCCATGTGGTCACAGATGATACTGAACTGCTCTAGAAGAAATGGAAGTTAGAAGAAGTTGAGAAAATCAGCCAAAAAGCAATGTACTTGAAAGAGTACATCTTGCCTACTTCCTACTATTGGTCTTCTCCATTCACTTTCCACCCATTAATTTAATTGCAATGGATATCGTAACAATATGTGAACTGTTAGTTAACAGTGATTTTATCTCTGAGTTCTTTGCCATTTTTGCCTTGTGTTTAGCAATATAACAACAAAGGAGAAAAATGTTTTCTGCTCCTTTTTAGGTATGTTTTTTCAATCATAAGTTATTATGAAGATGTTGATATATTAGGCCACAATTGTTTTAAAGACAACAGGGCTGGAGAATATGTGTTAACCCCAGTGAACCTGGGGTGAGCTATTACAACTCCAACAAGGCCTCCAACAGGCCATAAGCCTGTTATTGCCTCATTGCAAGATTCAGCAAAAGGTTTCTACTAACCCCTGGTGTTTCGTTGCTCTAAGTCTAGGGCTATATATCAAAATTGCACGGGATCCATATAATAGAAGGGTTGCATTTTAGTGCAATTGTATCAACTATCAGAGTGATCTATCGATCTTTCAGAGCAATTAATGGTTTGACAAGAGCGGCAGCTCTGATACAATCTCTTAGAGCTCGCCAAATCCATTCTTTTAATAGGTGCTACTTCCTTGCCCAAAAAAAAAGACTGTTAGAAGCTCAAACTGAACAAAAGGTGTAAATGCTTAGGATCCGTACATAACACAGGAAATCTAAAGAGGGACAGAGAATGAATTTAAACTATTGCACAAATGATCAACGTTAGAGCATTGAATGGGAAACCAATGCTGATTCAGGCATTCAGGGGCTGAATCTGATTCATATAACACACACACACATAACATATATATGACAGTGAAGGTTTGTTCTCCAAACTTGTGGGTTGGTTTCCGAATGTTTCATTACCAGGCTAGGTAACATCTTCAGTGGAATTTAGGGGAGCAAACAAATATATTTCCCACATTCAAACATATCCTCTATTGTCTCTTGGGAATGTGCAACTGCTCGTCTCTTTCACAAGGAGGAAGAAAAAGACATAAATCTTACCTCACAAGAAAGCAACATAATGTATTTATAGTTACATGTTGCCCAACTCTCAAAAGTCCAGACTGTTTATACTAATAGAGTTTAAATATACAGTCAATTTATCAAAATATAATAAAAATATATCCAAACAGGAACCCCCAGGATACACTAAGTGCTGGCCTGTCACCATAAAATATCATAAAACATTTATAGCCAAATATCCATGCAGCTCCAAAATAACTAAAGCTGCCAGGGGATTATTATGTGGGTGGATTCTAGCAGTGGTGAATTCATCTTTGTGTGAGGGGGTTGTTCCTCTGTTCCTTAAGAAGGTGCTGGTCTACCCCTTGGTCAAAAACCCACTATGGGATCCCACAATACTGGACAACTTTAGTCCCGTTTCTAGCCACCCCTTTGGTGAGAAGATAATTGAGAGTGATCATGCAGCAGCTTCAGAGGACTCTGGGAGAAATGGTTTATCTGGACCCCTTTCATTTAGATTCAGGCCTGGATATGGGACAGAAATGGCATTACTCATCCTTTTGATGATCTGATGGGAGCAGGATGGAGTTATGCAACCATCCTTGCTCTACTTGACCTCTCAGTGGTCAATACCAAAGATTATGATATTCTTCGGGATTGGCTCCAGGGATTGGGCTGGTGATTCTCCTTTCTATGGGGCTGATTCCAGTTGGTGGTGATAGAAGAGGAGAGATTCCACCCTCAGCCCCTAGTCTGTGGGTCCCATAGGGTTTGGAGCTCTCCCATCTCCTATTCAACATCTACATGAAGCTACTGAATGTCATCATTCATTGCCATGCCATCACATATCAAGACTGGCAAGACTGAGAATCTTTGTGTTTGGGGCTTAGCTTCTGTCTGGATGGGGTTGCACTGTCACAAACTTGTTCACAGACATTCATGTCCTGGTCATCTCCTGAATGGACTACTGTAATGCGGTCTACATCAAGGTGCCTTTGAAGAGTATCGAGAAGCTTCAGCTGGTATAAAATGCAGCGGCATGGGTAGTTACATGTATCCCTAAATTATGTTGGTTTTGACCTTCAAACTCCTTCATGGCACGGGGCTGAATTATTTGAGGTACTGCCTCCATCTGATTACATCTTCTCATCACATCAGGTCTGACAAAAGAGGTATGTTACAGGTCTTGTCTGCGAAAGATTTTCATCTGGCAAGACCCAGGAGATGGGCCTTATCTGCCATGGCACCAATCCTGTGACACATTGTTTGTCCCTCCTCCCCCAGATGAGATTGGTCACATTTTTGATGTCCTTCCAGAAGTCCTTTTAACCATGCTATTTAAACATGTCAGAAGGTCTGGAGATTATTTTATTTATTTTATTTATTTATTTCGTCAAGCATGTATTTCATGACAGATACAAGTATAAATGTAATTATAAATACATGAAAAGGATACGAATAAAAGAAAACATTAGGACAGGGACGGTAGGCACGCTGGTGCGCTTATGCATGCCTCTTACAGACCTCTTAGGAATGGGGTGAGGTCTATAGTAGACAGCATAAGGTTAAAGTTTTGGGGATTTGGGGAAGAAACCACAGAGTCAGGTAGTGCATTCCAGGCATTGACAACTCTGTTACTGAAGTCGTATTTTCTGCAGGTAGTTTGGATTGGTTTACCATGAGTTTGAATCTATTGTGAATTCTTGTACTGTTTTGGTTGAAGCTGAAGTATTCATTGGCTGGTAGGACATTGTAGCAGATGATTTTATATACTATGCTCAGGTCAGACCAAAGATGGCAAAGTTCTAAGTTGTCTAAGCCCAAAATTTCGAGTTTGGTGGCATAAGGTATTTTGTTGCGAGCAGAGGAGTGGAGGACTCTTCTTGTGAAATATCTCTGGACACATTTAATGCTTTTTTAGCAATGCTGTTACAGTGAGCTCTGACACTTAGATCATTTCAGATGAGTACTCCAAGGTCTTTGACAGAGTGAGGGTTGTCTATTAGGTTGTATCCATCCAGCTTGTATTTTGTGTTCTGATTTTTTTTGTCGATGTGTAAGACAGAGCATTTGTTGGTTGAGATTTGGAGTTGCAATTGTTTAATCATTCTGACACATAGTCCAGGTCATTTTGTAGAGTAGCAGCATTGTCAGTGGTGTTGAATAGTTTTACATCATCTGCAAAGAGAATGCAGTTGCTTATAATATGATCACAAAGGTCATTTATATAAAGTATAAAGAGTAGATCCTAAAACGCTGCCTTGGGGCAGACCGCTGTTAACAGGTGCAAAGTTAGATAAGGCGTTCCCTATTTTGACTACTTGCTGCCTGTTTGATAGGAACGCAGCTATCCACTTATGCAGGAATCCGGAAATGCCATAAGATTTTAGTTTTAGAAGTAGCTTGTCATGTACCACTGAATCGAAGGCTTTACAGAAGTCTATATAAAGGCTTTACAGAAGTCTATATAAATTACATCTATTGATTTACCCTGGTCGAGTTTTGAAGTCCATATATTTTTGCAGTGTAATAGTTGCAGATCAGGGAAATGATTATTTGATGAAATTCCTGCGTTGTTTTTAGCATCAGTTTTCTCCGCTACCTTCTTATTAGCCATATTGTTGCTATCTTTTAATTTTAGTTTTTAACATTTAATCTTTATGATGGTTTTTATTGAAAACCATCTAAAATCACTTTACTGTGAGATGTGTGGTGATATACATGTGATAAATAAATAAATTTGCTGAAACAGTGACTTTTCTGAAGTTTTGCCAAAAACTGAAGGTAGGCTGCCATGTGCTTTGTGATAGGCTATACAAGTGGCTCTGGAGATTTGCTCAGCCCTGGATTATGGCATCCTGCTCCCTAATGCTTACGACTGGGAGTACTAAGTAGAAAAAAAGGCTTCCCCAAATCTCCCCTCTAAATCTCAAGAGTGCTAAAGTCTATGAAGTGAAAGTAGCATAACATACATAAAAAGTAGGCTGCTATTATTATGCAAATAAAGTAGGGTACACATTTGTCAATCTGATCTTAAATTGTCCTTGTAGATTCATTACATATAGAAATGACACTCACTTCCAATTGCTAAGCAACGGATCGACAAGTTTTGGAATTGCCTCTGTGTGTCAGAGAGATGTAGTTATGACTGAAGAGCTTCACCCTCATTTCCCTACAGTTATGATCCCATGAGTCATCAGATTAACCTGGGATTACCAACCATTCCAAATTAAAAACTCTTAGGAAATGGCAATCCAAATCTTTCTCTCTTTTTTTTCAAAGTGTTTATGGATCTATTAGTTAAGTACAGATTGAAAAGATAGATATGCATAAAAATGGGTTTGCAGTCAAATTTAAGAGAACTCTCTGAAATAGCAAATTAAGAACAGTTCTTTAGTTATCAACATTTAATGAAAGGAACCTAATAGTCACTATAGAAGTTTCTATGAATTTTATCCAGTTAATTCTGATTAGCTTCACTATCTCCATAAGCAATATGGAGAATAAGTACTTATCTTATGGGGTTGCTGTAAGAATTAAAACTAGATAATGCATATTTGAATACTAAAAAAAAAACCTTACACAATTAAAATTGTAACAATTATTTGTTATAATTAAACTGCATGAGTGAGACTACAGCAGGGTTAAGAGGAGGGTAAATGAATTGCTGGCCTGCATTCTTACCTCCACTCGTAATATTTGCTTTCTGCAATACTACAGAAGAAAAAAATGTGAGGCAGGGCATGCTCTGCCTCCTACAGGATACTTTGACCTTCAAAGTCGCTCCCCAGGATTCAGCTATTTGACTGAGTAATCAGACTAAATTTGAAGTCTCTCATTTATATAGGTTCTGTTTTCCTTCCACACCATGCCTCTTTGGGGATAAATAATTTACACAACCACTTCTCCTAGCTGCTGCAGAAATATCATAGGCAACACACACCTGCTGTGGGCGCTGTAGGTATTTTGTAATTGTGATTACCACTAAAACATCGGCACTAATTGCCCCCCTGTCCAAGTTCCAGAGGCTTAATTGAGCCTGAGTAACAAGGCCCATAAAGTATTTCTCCCCACTGATTGCCCTTTGCAGCTAAGACATAGATGGGTAGGGACTAATGATGCTTCCAAAGGAGGTTTTGTTTAGCCTGAAGGCAATTAGCCTTCTGTTCTCACTCCCCTCTGAGAAGTTACTGACAAAAAACAAACAAGCCATACCTCTGTGTCTAAGTCACTGCAAAAAGAATTATTTTAGGGCCAACTGTCAAACTTGATTCTTAACTCTATTATAGTTTCTGGAGCAGTAGCAATCAGAGAAGAGTACAGTGTCCCATCAAATTTTAATTATAACTTAAAGGATCTTTCTCACATTTCCGTAACTGCAACACAAATATGACCAAGGACCTGGTTTGCTTTTGCCATGATATTGCTTTTGTCTCATCACCAGCCTACAGCTAAAACAGCTGAAATTATCTTTAGCTGCTTCAGCTGGATTGCTCACATGATTAGGGTTAGGGTCTGTCTTGCTCTTTTTGGCCACTGATCTCCACAATTATTTTGTCTTGGGGTGCAGCAGACACCAACCATCTGGTACTTTTCTCAGCAGTGGGTTGCTGCTGCTTTTGCCAACTGTGGTTTCCATCTGGATGCATCAGTGAAGTTATTCCAGGGGGGCTAGAGGGAAGAACTTATTCCTCCACCCACCCTTTCCCCAGGAGCTTACTCTGTTCTGGCATTGGCAGTACTAGGTGGCACCAGCCCTGTGTTAACCCTCTGTCAGATCTGGGCTCCTTGGTCATTAATGTTCAACATTGCTTGACTGCATCCTTGAAGCACTAGTCAAGGATGAAGCTTGTGAAGGTTATTTCCCCCTTCATCCTACAACCTTCCTCTAAGCCTATTATGTATCCAATAGATTTTTTTAAACACACATTTAACACAGAGAAGCGCTGTACTTATATTCAGAAAGTCTGGCTGACAGGTGACAGGGTGAAGAAAAGTTGTACTGAGCAGGAGCATCAGAAGTGCTCCCTCTCAGTTTATTTATTTTATTTATTTAGTTTGTCAAACATATACCAGATAAAAGGTATAAGTATAAACATGGACATGAGCACATGAAATGAGTACAAATAAATGGGGATAGTAGGACAGGGAGGGAAGGCACACTGGTGCGCTTATGCATGCCCCCTTAGGGACTTCTTAGGAATGGAGTGAGGTCCACAGTAGTCAGTTTAAGGTTGAAGCTGTGAGGGTTTGAGGAAGTAACAACAGAGTCAGGTAGAGCATTCCAGGCATGGACCACTCTATTGCTAAAGTTGTATTTTCTGCAATCGAGTTTGTCTTGAGTTTACCTTGAGTTTACCTCAGTTTACCTTGAGTTTGTATCTATTGTTTGCCCGTGTATTATTGTGGTTGAAGCTGAAGTAGTCGTTGACAGGTAGGACTTTGTAGCAGACAATTTTGTGTACTATGCTTAGGTCAGACCGTAAGTGGCGTAGTTCAAGGTTGTTGAAGCCCAAAATTTCAAGCCTGGTGGCATAAGGGATTCTATTGTGAGCAGAGGAGTTCATTCACCTTGTCTATGACCTGTAAGATGAACACCTTGATGGGTTGATAAAACTGCTCTCCTATACTTATCCAACCTTGTCCCTGTGTTAGGAAGATTGATTGATAGTTGTTTTGCTGTTGGCAGGTGTGAGGGGAAACTAAGTTGATGGAACTCAACAATGGTTTTCCTTTACTTTGCCCACAACAGGTGGAAAAGGGCAGCACACCTTGCCAGCCACACTTGCAGATTAGGATCTGGCCAATAGGACATTGCAATTTATGCCGTCATATTTTTCTGCCAAGTCAAAGTCTTTAGAGCTGTTTACAGGGTTGGGGTTTTTTTATTGTTTTGTTTTGTTTTTTTGTAGTTCTAGGCATATTTCCATTGAATGAATCCCAAATACATATAATTTCTTGCTGGTGGAAATGTAGTCTTATAACATATTTTATAGTTGTGTAACCAGATACATTTTAAATAGCCACTCTGTCCTAGAAAAGTGAATGTTCAGTTTCCGGAGTTATTTATTTACTGTATGGTGTTTTTACTGTTTTTATTCTTTGTATTGTCTTTATTGTATTGTAGGGCCTTTTTTCTAAAGAAGAATGACAGAATATATCCAGCATTGTTTTATTAGCATTTTGTTTTATTAGTCAGAATAGAAAACAAGGGGAAAAAAACCAAAGCGACAAAAAAAGATTACTTGGGTCTTGTCATCATTTTATGGCCCTGACTTTCCAAAGCTTCAGGAAGAGATTTTGTTCATCCCCTATTCCCAATTCTTTTTAATTGAAAATGACAAGGAATGAACTTCTCAGTGCAAATATAAATCTTATCAATTTTGTTGAACAGAATCACAAAGAGGAGGTCACAGAACAGACTCTGCTTGGAATTTATTTTCTATCATCCTTTTGTTAAATGACTACAGCATCTCAGATAATATCTTCTGTCTGTCTGTCTGTCTGTCTGCCCGTCCATCCATCTATCTATCTATCTATCTATCTATCTATCTATCTATCTATCTATCTATCTATCTATCATCTCTCTATCGTCTATCTATTTATTTATTTTCTGCCCTTATTATTTTTACAGATAACTCAGGGTGGTGAATATATCCGACATGCCTTCCTCCTCCATTTTCCCCACAATAACTACCCTGTGATACGAGTTGGGCTGAGAGAGAATGACTGGCCCAAGGTCACACAGCTGGCTTTCATGGCTAAGGCAAGACTTGAACTCATGGCCTTTTGCTTTCTTTTCTGGTGCCATAACCACTAGACCAGGGGTTCTCAACCAGGGGTGCTCACACCCTGTGGGTGCAAGAGGATATTCCAGGGGGTTTGAAAACTTGGGTTTAGAAGTTTCAAAATTATAATGTATATGCATAATTCTATGCATATAATTCAGGGGTGAAATGCTCCCGGTTCGGACCGGATCGCCCGATCCAGTAGCGATGATGGTGGGTTGTTCAGAGAACCAGTAGCAAAAATCCCTGCCCCCTCCCCCATGCCCAACTGAGCCGCGTGATCATCAGAGATTTTTTTTTTTAACTTTTAAAAGCATTTTTTCTTCGGCCAAAAAAATGCTTTTAAAATTTTTTTAAAAAGCCTCTGATGATCGCATGGCTCAGCTGGGATCGTCAGAGCCTTTTAAAAGCATTTTTACAACCTCTTCAGCCGAAAAGGTTGTAGAAAAAATGCTTTTAAAAATTAAAAAAAAAAAGTTGGTCATGCCCACCCAGTCACATTACCCCACCAAGCCACGTCCACAGAACTGGTAATAACAAATTTTATATTTCACCAGTGATATAATTATTTACTTTTGTAAGGGGTGAAAGAATTTATCAGAAACGTTCTAGGGTTGAGGGATATAGAAACAATTGGGAACCCCTGAACTAGACCAAACTGGCACTAGACCAAACTGGCTCATACAACCAACATTTTGTAACAAGCATGGGTTAGATCCTGTTTTAAAAAAACACATTTAGGCCATCAAATCCAAGTCCTTAGTGCAAGGATTTGAATTCGACCCCTCCCCCCACAGTGTACTAGGTTTCTATGTCCCAATTTTTGAACTAAAACAGAAAACATGCACAAGCATTCAGAGGTATGGTACTTTTCTTTCTTTTTGCATGCATGATTTTCATTTGCATGGCTTGTTCATTTCTCCTCAACTAAAGGAATTCATCAAATAGCTCCACTCTTATTTTTTAAGTCTCTATCTATCAGTCAAATTCTCATGCCATCTTAGCCTTTTAGTGAGAATGGTTCTTGCAATATTTTCTCAACCCTTTCTCATGAAAGAAATTGCAGTATCTCCCACGATCTTATCAATATCCCACCATAGTGAATATATATATTCAGGAATGTTTGGGCGGGGTGTTTTTTTTCAACCCCACATCCATAAAAATTCTTTTCTGCTTCCCATGAAAAATAGCAGCTGTGCCAAGGAATTGGACGCTAAGCCAGTACTAATAATAATAATAAATAGTGGCTAATTTTATCCTGGTCCTTTTAGAGATTGGAGACTGGATGTTTTGTTAAATTAGAAGTCTTTTGTTTGGAAAAAAGGGTGCACATTTTGCTTTCTATTGTTTTATTTCTTCTTCGTTGCTAGTACTCCATCGTTTGCCAGCAATCTTGCAACATCCACGACTTATCATGTATTTGATCTGTTTCCTTTTGCTACCAGGAAATTGTATCTTGTATCTTGTATCACACTGTATCTTACCAGATGGACAAAAATGCTGGCTGGAGACCTAACATCTTGGGCCAGGTTCTTCTTTATCATCTTTGGAAGCTAGTGGGTCAAATAGGTCTTGCCAAACAGACATAATGCTGTGAAGAACAAAGCAGAAGAAAAGTAAAGATCCATAGAATACAAGGCAAGCCATTAGCTGTGACCTTGGCTTTCTTGATGAACTAGGAACCAGTGGATTCGCAAATATTGTAACCGAGAGTATTCAGTACACCAAGAAATCCCATATACTTCACAAAATATAGACTACGTAAAAATATTAGTATAGCATAGCAATGGAGGAATACTAAAACTGCCTCCAAATGGAAGAATGGATGGTGGGGATGTCAGAATGGGCTGAAATGGCAAAACTGACCTGTTTGATTAAAGGCAAAACAAGAAGTACTTTTACCAAAGCCTTGAAATTTTTTATAGTGTTTTTGCTGAAAATTGAAAAAAGTGAAGTGATGATTTATGGATTTCATGGTTGAAAAAGAATTAAAGAACTCTGAAAAAAACTTTGTAATACTAAGAGGGAGAAGGGATTTGTTTATAACTGTTGAAAATACAACAGTTTAAATATCTTTATTACTTTTTCTGTTTTGCTTTTTTGTTTTCTTTCTGTTTTACTTATTTATTTATTTATTTTTTCTTCATATTTTTCCTAATGCAAAATTCTTCATTAAAATTTATATAAAGATGTACTGTATGTATATATTACTATATATGAATATTACGGTAAAGTATTTTTATACTACCCACTCCCCCATTTTAAAATATCAATTTGTTGTATAATGATGATGATATCATACATAACTAATTTTGGTTAGAATTGAATTTGAATGGGATATTAAGAGCCTCGGTGGTGCAGCGGACTAAGTGCTGTTAAGTGCTAGCCAGCTGCCTGCAATTAGTGCGAGTTCAAATCCCACCAGGCTCAAGGTTGACTCAGCCTTACATCCTTTTGAGTAGGTAAATTGAGGACCCAGATTGTGGGGACAATAAGCTTGCTTTGTATAGAACAACACCACTTATGGGGGCTCGAAAGCCCTAATAAGCAGGTATATACATAAAAAAGTATGCACGCTATTGCTATAATACATTGTAAGCCACCCTGAGTTTATGGAGAAGGGTGGCATATAAATTGGACTAATAAAATATCACCAAGAAATCCTGGTGCTGTACATTTGACTGTGAAATACAAGACACATCCTGGAAGAAGGAGTGGCAACTCATTTCTGAATTGATGGAAGAAGAAGAAAAATCACTCAAATATATATTTATATAGTCATCAGATATTGAAAGGGAGAATAGTAAAGAAAAGGCTAATCCAAAAAGAATGCATGTGCCAAAATAGCCATATTTCTGTAGGCCTCAAATATAGGAAATCATGGGACTTTTTTTCTTTAGAATACAGTACATTGACCAAGTATAAAATCCACACTTACCAAAATATATAATCACCAACAATTTTTTTAAAAAAATATTTGCTTCTTTAGCAGATGTTGATGGTAAAAAAGTATACCATCAACTAAGTCTTATACTATTAGTCATATAGCATTATATACCACTATTGCAATGAAGTGCTTGATTATTGGTAATGAAGTGCTATAACATTAGCAGAGACAGTTTCCCACTGAGTTAACAGTACACTCTATATACTCAAGTATAATCCGAGTTTTTCAGCACATTTTTAATGCTGAAAAAAATCCCCCCTCGGCTTATAATCGAGTGAGGAAAAAATTGCCTTTTTTCCTGCAACTGTTTTGCTCTCAGGGTTTGCAGGGAGGCTTGCTAAAGGCAAAATGGGGCATGGGGGGTGGCGCCTCTCCCCCGTGCCCCTTTTTGGCTTGCAGGGGCTGCAGGGAGCTTACTAAAGGCAAAATGGGGCATGGGGGTGCGGCGCCCCTCCCCCACACCTCTTTTTGGCTCCCAGGGGCTGCAGGAAGGCTTGCTAGGGGCATGAGGAGAGTGCCTAGCAAGACTCCCTGCAGCTCCCTGGAAGCAAAAATGGGCTGCCAGGGGGCGGGGGCTTCAAGGGAGAAAGAAACAAAGAAATCCTCATTGTTTAGGGAGATCCCCATGTGTACTGAGCTTGAGTTGAGAGTTTATTGTAATTGAGAGCTTATTGTAATTGTAATTGAGAGCTTATTGTAATTGGCTGCTAGCTATCCTTGCTCAGACTAAGCCAAGAGTGGGTAAATGTGGCCCTTTTACAACCTGTGGACTTCAACTCCCAGAATTCTCCCAGCTTGGCTGTCTCAGGAATTCTGGGAGTTGAAGTCCACAGGTTGTAAAAGGGCCACATTTGCCCACCCCTGGCTAAGCTAATCAATAGTGGAGCTCTAAGAATGCCAGATGAGAAGGACAAAGGGAAGGAGAAAGAAAGAGAGAGAGAGAGAGAAGAAAGAAAGAGACAAAGAAAGAAAGAAAGAAAAAGAAAAAGGAAGGGGGAGAGAGAGAGAGAGAGAGAGAGAGAGAGAGAGAGAGGGAGAGAGAGAATGCAGGTATCTCTTAACAGAGGCTTGAACTTCCCTGAAATTAGATCAAGCCCTACATCACTTAACCCAATGTATCAGATTAAATTGTTATTGAATTATTTTTGGTATATATACTACATTCCCTTGTGTAATTTAGTTATGGTGTAAAACTAGTCTATTATGTCTCAAAATAAAAGGGAGAACAAAAATCCAATTAGTGCCATGTAAATTTTGGAATCCCCAAAGACATTTCCCATTGTATTTATTAAACAAATTTATATAGCTACCCAACTCATATACAGTACTTTTAAAGTTATTGTTGATACCATATTGTTTTTGTTGATCCTCTTTTCCACTTACAGAGCTAGTTTACTGTTTTTCTTTGAAATCAATATTCAAAAACATTTAACCTACTGATGTCTCAATTAATGTAATTTTATTGGTATCTATTTTTATTTTGAAATTTACCAGTAGCCGCTGCATTTCCCAGCCTAGGCTTATACTCGAGTCAATAAGTTTTCCCAATTTTTTTTGTGGTGAAATTTGGTGCCTCGGCTTATATTCGAGTCATATAATACTCGAGTATATAGAGTAATATAAATTATGAAACATCACGGATGTTTTGTTTGATACATAAACATAGCTACAGCAGTAGCAAAAACAAACTGTGGTATGCTTCCTCTATTTCTATCCTGTTAACTTTGCTCCAGGAATTAGATGACAAATATTTTAACAATGGTATGATATAAATATGCTTGTAAAGTGATGAAGGACACTAAGTTGCTCAGTGTTAAAATAACAAAGTTGCATGAATGAGGGCCAATGTTACACAAATGGGCGGACACTCTGTTTTGTTCTGTTTTAAAATAGCAGTTGAGACAAAGATAATTCAGGCATTGTTGCACTGGCCAGTCAATTAATCCACCCCCCCAAACACAAACATACATGCACACAGTGTCACGTACCTGGCGAAAACATCTTCCTTCATATTAACAACTGCTTCTCTTTCAGAGGAAATAGCAAAGAGAAGGGAAACATTTTTTTGTTGAGACAATGACATGAGGAAAGAACACTTCCATTTCTACACTGTGATCTTTCATAGCAAGGTCATTTCTGTTTTCAATCCACCAAGATTTTCAGCTGCAGCATATTTTCTCTACAAATTTGGGATTAGCAAACCATATTGCTTCTGTTGTTCTATCTGTGAAGATTCTCAAGTATCCAGGTCAGAGTGGTTCCAAGTGCTTTTTTTGCTTTTCATTCAAGAAGCTTCTTCAGCTCTTGGATGAGAAGTGAAATGTTTCCAAAGGAAAAAAATCCAAAAAAGTCCAGTTGCCTTTGGGAAAAGCACCTTTGGTACAGTTTTATATGTACTGTTACTCCTTCAGATGCGAAGTACCTCACATTAAAGATCTCCAAGCCACATCCCACAGGCCTAATACAAAGCCGGTGCCAACTGGATATCAGAGCTCAATTAAAACAAGAAAAAGATGGGTCTGTCGTTCCTCATTGGAGTCCTATTCCATTGCTAGAAAACATGGTAAAAATACTGATTAGCAGTTTCGTCTAATTAACTAAATGTAAAGGTATTTGCTTTTTACACAGATGCAAAATGTAGTGTTGCTGCATGATTTAGTAGATTATTTATATCCTATCTTTCTACAACAGAATTGGACTCAGAAAAAGGCTTAAATCAATGACTCAATTACATTGATTATATCTGAAATGCTTAACTTCTTTAAACAAGCATAGTATATAATAATCCAATACAAAAGAAAACCAGGGCACCATATAACAAACTCAAAAACAATGTATGTATTCTGGGTTCCTCAAACATCCTGGCTATAACTCCTGGAGAAAAAGTCAGGTCTTAATAGTCTTATCATAAGGTGAGCACTGTAACAGAAAAGGGATGTCTCCTCAGACCCATAAGATGACATTGTTTAGCAGAGAGGATTTACCCAATTGCATCTGGTGAAACGGTAGAAATCCTTGGACATTAGGCAGTCCTACAAGTAACCTGGCCCTATGCCATACGTGGCTTTAAAGCTGATAACCAGTAATTTTGATTTGCCCTTGGAAGCCAATGTAGTTTGCACAGCACTGCTATCACACAGGGAAACTTTAGAACACTCCAAACTGTGCATGCCACTACCTTCTAAACCAGCTGAAGCTTCCAAGTGTTCCTCAAGGGCAGCCCCATGTAGAGCACATTGTGATAAACCAGTCATGAAGTGACCAAGGCATGAGTGACAGTGAACTGAGGCCCCCAGGCAGTGGTAGGCTTCAAATAATTTAACAACCAGTTCTCTACCCTAACTGATTTATTTAATTGCACCAAACTCTAAATAAAACAAGAATGGAAAATCCTAAACTCTAGTGTAGACCCATGCTTCTCAACTTTGGCAACTTTAAGGTACATGGACTTCAATTCCCAGAATTCCCCAGGCAGCATGACGTTCACCCATCTTAAACTTGGCAAGACTGTAAAACACTGATTTACAGATAGGGATTTTTCCATTCCTCTTTTACTGGTTCCTACTTACTTATGAGCAATCATAATGCAAAATCCCCATTCCAAACTCACCCCACAGTAATGATCATGCAAAAATCCCAACTATTTTCCTGCAGCACTCTAGAAGCCAAAATGGGGCATGGGGATGTGTGTGCGATGCCCCCCCACACACCCCATTTTGGGCCTGGAGCCCTGGACGGCCTCCTGCACCACCCTGGAAGCCAAACATGGCATGGGGGCAGCGCAACGCACCCCCTCCCCGTGCCCCATTTTGGGCCTGGAAGGCCTCCTGCACCACCCTGACCTGGAAGCCAAAACAGGTCACACCGGGGGACTCCTTGGAGGGGAGGGGTGGGGCCAGCCAGAGGTGGGATTAGCTGATTCTCCAAATTGGTAAAAAACTTAACAACCGGTTTTCCTGAAACAGTGTGAACCAGCTGCAGCCCACCTCTGCCCCCAGGCCAAGAATGAGTGCAACTAGCACACAAAACAAATCTAAGCAAAGCTCCCCCTCATCATATATAACAACCTTCATTCATGAAATTCAAATCTCCTTCAGATCAAAACTCCGAACCAAGCTTTACACAATCATAGGAAATAGGATCAATGAATCACTGAACTGAACCCAATAGTGCTCTTTTTCTGTTCATATGGAAAAGGCTTGTGCTGTTTTGCAGCACAGTCAACTGATTCTTATGTAATAATTTCCATACAATTGCCTACATGGTTGATAAAATGCTTATAGTCACACACATACATATACCCATAAATAAACTCCTTGCAACCTTAGAGAGCAAGTTTCAGAAATGAGACAAGAGTGTGGCTGAAGAACTAGGCAGCCTAATCTTATCTGTATTTACTGTAGCTCTTAATGGAACATAACCATTTATAGACAAAGTTGTAGGAACACCAAATGCTCGATGTCAGTACATACTCGCAGGTGCAGTGACTATTCAATTTCAGACATTGATTTCCACTCACTTATTTGGAACATGGATATTCAAGTTTCATTACCGTGCTTTATTTCCACACAGACTAAAGTTAAATCCTGCGGAAAGTACTTATTCAAAAACAAAAACATTAGTATAGCAGGAAACTTTTTTTCTTAGCCTGTTGAGAAATAAATTACAGAGAAGAACAGGAGAAGCACCGGGGTGCAAAAAGCAAATGACCAATTTGCTTCACTGACCCCACCACCGATTATTTCACAATCTGGGATAGAAAATATTTAGATAAATCAGGATGAATGTGTCTTTTGTTTCTTTGCAATTTCCACTGACTTGCCACTGCAGCTAATTCCAAGATAGCCCTTCTAACTCGGAAAAGTATGAACTTAAATCTATCAATTACATCCTCTCTGTTCACAAATGTTTCTCCTTTTTGTCTTTCTTTGCTTGCTGTTTTGTTCTGTGCTCTTACCGTGGTCATTTCACTCTTATTTGTTTTCCTCCCTCTGCCATATCAATCCTTGGCCACAGGAAGAGATTGTCCATCCATCCACCCACCCATCTGTGTGTGTGTGTGTGTGTGTGTGTGTGTGTGTGTGTGTGTTCTCTCTCTCTTGAGAACACACAGATTTCAGTCTGCTTGTCAACTTTCAAAATAAAGGGAAAACAATGCAAGTTCCATAAAGTTCTGTTTTCTTTTGCACTTTTAGGATGGGAACAAAAGCATCTTGCCTGCAGTAAAAGAAATTGTGTCTAATCTCAAACAGTGTTTTTTTTTAAAATAATATCCATGGAATATCAGAGCAAAAATAAAAATAAAAACCTGGAAATTCCAGAAGGAAGTTAAATCCCATTAGGGCTGAATCTCAGGAGCAAATCCAGATTCTTGCAGGGATGGGTGCTTAAATGACACCCAGCGGCATTTAGGTGGTAATGGAAGCACCACAGGCATAATAAGAATACCTGAGTCATCATTGGAACACATGATTGATGCTATTTGCTGCAAGGATCTGTTCTCCCAGTTGTTGTTGGTTTTTTAAAGTGCTAAATTTCTAAACATTTACATTATTTTTTAAAATATTTTACCATTATTATTTTTTTTGCTGGCACTTTCCTGGATTGCAAAAGACAGTGTGATTAAGGTGTTGGACTAGGACTGGGAGACCAGGTTCAAGAGCTCCCTCAACCATGGAGCTTTGGGCCAGTTCTTTTACAGGATAACCTATTTCATACTGATTTAGTTGGAGGAGACTCTGCTACATAATTTGCCTTGAGTTCTCCAATGAAAGGAAAGAAAATCTAACAAATGCCTAACTATTCTGAACAATGGCATGCAAATGCATCTCACTTCATGTAAAGACTTGTGACTTGGGTAGGTGAGAATAAGAATATGTACCAAACATTTTATGATAAATGGCTTAATACCATTAAATCATTAATCAGAAGCTTATTTTGGATCACACATAGCCATTCTGATGAGCATAGCTACAGATTGAAAGGCTGCTAAATTTAGGGCACATTATATGGGAGAATGATTTATCCAGAAACAATTAGTCTTCCAATTGCCTATTGTCTCATCTCATATTATCTTTAGCTCCAACCCGCTGGATTCAATCAGGTCAAATCTTGGAAATTGGCAGCTGTCTAATGCAATCTCCATCCCTTAACTAAAATTTGAATTGTGGTTCTTTTCATTGCCTATCATTTAAGAAGTGGAAGCATTTATCACAATTGTAGAGTCTATAGATGCAATTCTATACAGATTTAGTTTGGGCAGAGAGGGGGAAGATTTTCACTGTAGTTCCATGACATTTGGTACAGCTGTTCTTCCTTGATTATGAAATGATAAGGCAGAAAGAAGATGCATGTTCAGTAATGAGAAGCAATGAATTTATTCTGATTGGTTTTCTGGTCCAAATTCCTAATGAGATCAGGGATGATAGAGGTCTGGGAATTTTCTAGCCTTGAAAAGTATAAAAGTATAAGCATAGAAATAGTTAGGAACTTCACTTTCTGAAGCTCAGAATAGTTTCTCCCAACAAGAGCACTTATTACATTGGAAAAATATGTATACATATCCTCACTTTTTAAAATAGGTATTTATGTAATACAGCACCACCGTAACTATCATCCTGAATCCATAAATAAAACCTGGTAATTCCTGTGGTGATCAGTATGCAACACAATGAAACATTTATCCTTTAGAGCTGAAGGGAATTAGAGAGAAGGAAGTGGCAGTAGGAGATTGGGGCTACTGCTGGATGGCACAAAAGTTGGAAGGGACTCCATCCTTGTTTGAGAGACAGAAGTCCACAAGGCAAGAGTGGAGACAAGTGGACGCAATGTCCCTGGGACCCACAGCAGTGGTGGTGGGTTGCCGCCGGTTTGGACCGGTTCTATAGAACCGGTAATAAAACCATCAGGAGGCTCCGCCCACCAACCCCGACATAATCAGGAAGCTTCAGCATGCGCAGAAGCATTCTGATGACATCGGGGTCGGTGGGCAGAGCCTCCTTCCAGTTTTACGACCAGTTCTATAGAACCGGTCCAAACCAGGGGCAACCCACCACTACTTTACATAAAATAAAAGTTGCACACGTTTCTTTCACTTTATGTTTAATTTTTTCCCAAGATCCACATTTGATATTACCAAACAATAGTCTGGCCCATACACAGACCTTTTTTTTATTATCCCTATTGATTGATTTGTTATAAACTGGTTCAGGCTGGCTTTGCTAGAAATATTGCAATATATAAATGGGTTAGACACATAAATAAGTCAAGTCTTCCCTAATTATCACTCTTCATTATAATCAAATCAATTGGTTTTTTTAGGGGTTTTTTTGCATGTATAACTTAAGCTTAAAACAGGTACTTTAAATAAATAGAGCTTTTTATAAGCTTATGCTAACCAATCACTATTTTCATCCATTCCTGGGTATCTGAATGGCCTCATTCTTTTTTCTGCTGTCTCGTGTCTTGTTGGATGGCATTCATTCACAATGTTATGATTTTTTTAAAAAAAAATATTTTTCTCACTATAAGACACACCAGGCCATAAGACGCACATTAGCTTTAGAGGAGGAAAACAAGAAAAAAATATCTGCCTCTGCCTCCCAGCATCCATCCAGTATTCATCTTGCTAGTGTCCTTGCAGCAAACAGCAAACAGCCTGCTCAGCTTCAGCACATTATCACAGCCCCAGCACGTTTTTCAGGACTCCACTCCATTGCACTCACCATCAGTCAACTAAGATGAGCTACTGCTGCCACTGCTGGGAAATGCTGGAGCCTTTGCTGCCAAGCAGATGATCGGCAGTTGGATTGGTCTCCTGGAATACCACCGATCAGCTGTTCTATGTGGCGGGCAATGCCGCCGCCAATCACTGCCGATTGCCACTGCTGCCATTCACCGCCGCTACCAATCACCGCTGATCGCCGCCACCCCCATTCTCCGATGCCACTGATCACCGCCATCAATTGCCACTACTGCTATTCGCCACTGCCACCAATCACCACCAATCACCACCACCATTTGCCACAGCAGCAGCAATCAGCAGTGATCAGCAGCAGCAGCAATCAGCAGTAGTGGTGAATGGCAGCGGCAGTGATTGGCAATGGCAGTGATTGGTGCAGCGAACGGCAGCAGCGAACGGCTGCGGTGGCAAAAGACAGCAGCAGCAAACAGTGGTGGCAGCGATAGGCAGTGAGCACCTGCCGCACCAGCAAACAGCAGCAGCAGCGATCCCCAGCATGTAGAACAGCTGATCACTGGCATTCCAGGAGGCCACAACAACCCCCCTCCCCACACTGCAATATTTTCTCTATAAGACCCATAAACATTTCCACCACTTTTTTTGGGAGGGAAAGTGCATCTTATAGTGCGAAAAATATGGTATCCCTAGTTCTTCTATTATCAACATTTGCTGGGGCAAACATCATTATCAGCCTATACACTCCTATTTCATATGCAGTCTTTATGAGCTAGACTCAAACAATTCATAATTTCTGACAGACATTTTTGGGCCAAAGCATATCATCTAGAACAGGGGTGTCAAACTGGTGACCTACGGGCTGGATGCGTCATGCACAGGCCACACCCACTCCAGCTCCATGAAGGGAAAAACCATTGTGATATGTCACATGACAGCAACATGATGCAGCGAGTTTGATAGCCATGATCTAGAAGCACATAACTTTTAGCAAATAACTAACTTTTAGCAAATAACTAAACAAGTTCACACAAGCACAGTAGATGAAATAGACAGGAGATAACTCCAGCAGCTATGCAATTTCATTTATTCATGAGGCAAATTTTGGTTACTCAGGGATTCCAAATATGTGGCCATTGCTGGCATCTAATATCAATAAACACATATTACTTTGAATCTACAAGACATCGGCAGCAAAGAAAATAATAATTGTAGAGATTGAGCAGCCTGCCTGACAGCACCTCATGCCAGCTGGGAAGCTGCAAGCTCAGACATTTCAACATACATCTCCTCCAGCTAAAGAACATGGGGTTGGCGCCAGAGGTAGGTTTCACATAATTTTACCTCCAGTTTGCCACACGCCAAAAATGTGTTTTATATAAATAAATATATTTTACATCTATTTTACAGCAAACAAAATAGTCAAGCAAAGAGGTGCCTCATGAGTAAAATACAGGCATAAAGGGCACACAGAAGAAAAAAGACAGGGGAAAAAAGGAAACTCCGTCTCCATACCCACAGCAACTAATCACAGTGTAGATTACCTCACACAGTAGCCAGCACTCTCCAACCAATCAACTATAACTATGTATTCTGGCTCATTGTAAAACCCCATTGTTCCAGCTACTACATTTAAACATGTTAACAAAATAGAATTGCACTTTGGATTTCCAAAGCTTAGGTAGTAATAGGCAAGAGTTAAGAGTTTGGGGTAAAAGCCCCTCAGTCCCATACATGGCCCAGATGCCACCTTACTTTCCCATTAACCTTATTTCCTGCTGGTTTTTCACTTTCTCTACTATCCCCTCTTTTGTCTCTTTCTTACTTTTATCAATCTGCCCAGGGTCCCCTTTTACAACACACTTCTTGCATGAAGCAACAGATGGAGCTTTTTAATTAAGCTTAGTAAGCCACCTACAGCCTGATAGCGGATTCAGGAGCCAAAGAAAATATGTTTTCATGTAACATTTACTTCTGGAATGTGTTGACAGAACAAGCTGAGATAACTAGCAACACTGATGTAGAAATTTTAAGTTAGATTTGTCCACTTCACGAAAGGTACCACCACTTGCAGTGCAGTTGTGGCTTCCGGTGTCCGATATAGCCAGATGGTGCCATCGCTGGCTATTGGGGGCGAGTTACTGGCCCCCTCGGAGAGGGCTTGCAACTTGGATGTCCTCCTGGATACACGGCAGTCTTTAGAAGAGGATATGATGGCCATGGCCAGGGGGGCTTTTCATCAGGTTTGCCTGATTCGCCAATTGCATCCTTTTCTGGATCGGGACCCCTTACGCACAGTCACTCAGGCTCTCGTCACTTCCCGCTTGGACTACTGCAATGCTCTCTACATGAGGCTCCCCTTGAGGAGCACCCAGAGGCTCCAGCCATTGCAGAATGCAGCCACACGGGGGATTATGGGAGCGATGGGCCGCTCCCATGTAACACCCCACCTGTGCAAGCTGCATTGGCTCCCAGTGGTCTTCCGGGTGCGCTTCAAGGTGTTGGTTACCACCTTTAAAGCGCTCCATGGCATAGGGCCTGGGTACTTACGGGACCACCTTCTGCCACCGATAGCCTCCCACCGGCCAATACACTCCCAGAGAGAGGACTCCTCAGGGTGCGTTCAGTCAGGCAATGTCGGCTGGTGACCCCCAGGGAGAGGGCATTCTCTGTGGCAGCACCTGCCCTCTGGAACAACCTGTCCCCGGAGATACGTAGGATACCAGATCTCCGTGCTTTTTGCCATGCCCTCAAAACTTTTCTATTTCACCAAGCTGGGCTGGCGTAACACCCCCTTAGATATTTTAATTGTAACGGATTTTAGTTGGGATGTTTTAAATTTGGGCCAAAATTTGTTTAATTCTTTTAATAATTTCAAATTTTGTATTGGATGTTTTTTATTCTTGGCTGTTCACTGCCCTGAGTCCAGCAGGAGAAGGGTGGTATAGAAATTTAATAAAATAAATAAATAAATAAACTCTTCAATTCAGAAACCAAACAGAACCTCTGCCTTTTGGGACAGTCTATCACTTTCTATAGGTTTAGAGGTAAAAGCGTGTTATATTCATAGCCTGAATGTCTGCTACTCTGTGGTTAGCCATCTTGGGGAATCTCTGATTGCCAGATTGGATGGACATTTTGTTCTGTGTTCTTACCTGAAGTTGGAATCATTTTTTCTATGTAACTTTACCCAACCTAACTTAATGTTCCAGGGCAGATCTGCAAGCCAGATGACATTGTGCAGGAACAACAGAGCAGCCCTGATTATCAGCCTATCAGTTCCAGACAAACAATTAAAACACAAGTCAACCACAGTGATTTCACTGAGCAATTATAGCTACAGTCTGGGGAAAATTATGAATGATAGGCTTTATATAAGAGTCAAGCTGCTATAATCTTACTGTATTGTCTTTCGCATAGATTACTCCAATTCTGAAATTGGCTTCAAAGCAGCGATGCAAAATATTACTGGCTGCTGTACTCTGGTCAGCAACAGTGAATCAGAGCAAAATTCGATGACTGAATGCATTTTACAGCAAAGAGTAGAAAAACATAGAACCAGTAATAAACTTATTCCATCTATTCTATTGGCGTTTTAAGGACTGTACATATTACTTGGCAATAAACCTCGCTGATCTTGATTTGAGCTGGCCTCAGCATAAACATACCGTATAGGTTTGGGCTGAATATCTCTAGAAAGCCACAACACATATATTCCATTCTTGGTTCATTTTGACAAAAGAACATATGTTTTACATGGCTGCTTGTTTCTAATTCCAGAAAATGTATATTTGCTTTCCTCTATAACTTTCCCAAACAAATGTTGTGAAATAGATCTTGCTCATACAGGGCATACAGGTGGTAGCTCCTATACAATCTAGAATCCTAGGAACTCAATCCAAATAGGCAAGAGGAATCCATATGAAGAATCCTTTCAGAGTCCCCAGAAGACACCAAGCTTATCATTAAATATAACTAGAATGTGTCAAAAAGGATGAAATGTTAAATATATCGCGGTGAGTTGCAGTGGTGCAGTGGTTAGAGTGCAGTACTGCAGGCTACTTCTGCTGATCAGTTTGGCAGATCAAATCTCACCAGGCTCAAGGTTGACCCAGCCTTCCAGCCTTCCGACGTTGGTAAAATGAGGACCTAGATTGTTGGGGGCAATATGCTGACTCTGTAAACTGCTTAGAGAGGGCCATAAAAGCACTATGAAGCAGTATCAGTTGCAGGTTGCCCCTGGTTCAGACTGGTTCTATAGAACCAGTAGTAAAAACGGCGGGATGCTCCGCCTACTGACTCTGACGTCATCAGAAGCGATTTGCACATGTGCAGAAGCAAGGCGTGCATGCGAGCAAAGCAAGCACACATGCGCGATCCCATTGCGAACCAGTAGTAAAGGTAAGTAGAACCCACTTTTGAGCAGTATATAAGTCTAGGTGCTATTGCTATTGCTATATGACTGCAGAAAAATGAACATGTAGTATACATTCACTGCTCATTACATGTTCCTCTGTGTTATTTTTACCAGGACAGGAATAGGATGGGGAAGTGTGGGAGAGGAATATCAAAAGAGTAGAGGTAAATCACCCTTCACTTCCTCAGTAGAGGCTTTGACCACATTTGTCCACTGCGGGTTTATTTTAGGTCTTTAAGAGAAAAAAGAGGGGAAAGGAGAGTGTTAGCTAGGCAGGCACCCCAAACTGCCAACCAAGATAACTGCTAGCCAGTAAATCAGGTCTAGTCTTGAATTATGGCCATCTGGGACCAGACGGATGAATAAATGACCGACCAATGGTTCATACCAAACTATGACACAAACCTGCAGTTATTGCACTTGCTGGTAATTTTTTTTTATGAAGCTTGAATACTTATAGGTCAATGGTACTGATTCTGTACTATAGGTAGTCCTCAACTTAAGTCATTCGAAGTTACAATGGCCCTGAGAAAAGTGATTTATGGCTTTTTTTCACATGATCATTGCTGCATCCCCATGGTCATGTGACCAAAATTTGGGTGCTTGGCAACTTGCACATATTTATGATGGTTGCAATGTTGGGGTCATGTGATCATCTTTTGCGCTCTTCTGATGAGCAATTAAATGTGGAAGCCAGATTCAATTAGCAACCATGTTATTAACTTGGTTATTAACCATGTTATTACCGTGTTTCCCCAAAAATAAGATCGGGTCTTATATTAGTTTTTGCTCCAAAAGACTCATTAGAGCTTATTTTCTGGTTAGGTCTTATTTTGGGGAAAATATGGTACTAAATCAGGGGTGGGTTCTACTTACCTTTACTACTGGTTCACAGTGAAAGTGCGCGCACATGTGCAGATCACCCATGGGTGGAGCCTCCTGCCGGTTTTGTACCGGTTCTATAGAACTGGACCAAACCGGGAGCAACCCACCACTGTACTAAATTTATCCATCTGGCTGACAATCTTAACTGGGGCTTATTTTGGGGATAGGACTTATATTATGAGCATCCTGAAAAATCATGCTAGGACTTATTTTCCAGTTGGGTCTTATTTTCAGGGAAACAGGGTAACACCCGCAGGAATTCACTTAGCAACTATGTCAAGAGAGGTCATTAAATGAGACAACATTCACTTAACTGTCTTGCTTAGCAATGAAAATTTTGGGCTCAATTGTGGTCATAAGTCAAGGACTACCTCTATATGATTCTCATTAGTAAAAATAAGTTTGTTTGTCATACCAAATTTAGATGATTCCCCTGCTAGTCAGGATCGCTCGATTATCATTCCACCAAGATAGGATCAATCTATCAAAGAGCCTTGGATAGTACAGTGGTCTAAAGCACCCTGTTATTAACACAGCTGCCTGCAATTATGGCAGGTTCGAATCTCACCAAGGCTCAAGGTTGACTCAGCCTTCCATCCTTTCTAAGGTAGGTAAATTGAGGACCCAGTTTGTGGGGGCAATAAGCTGACTTTGTATAAATATACAAAAAGTATGAAGACTATTGCTTAGCGCATTGTAAGCCGCCCTGAGTCTCCGGAAAAGGGCGTCATATAAATCAAATTAAAAAATAAATTTTAAAAAAATCAATATAGCATGAGTAACAGAAACAGGCTTTAGCTATGACTAGGTGACACTAGAAGAGTCTATCAGTCAATAGATGGGAAATGGCCCTAAAGCATTTATTCTTGAAAGCAAGAATCCCATTGCCTAGCCGGTTTCTCAAATAATCTCAAATCTCAAAGTGTTTCTCATGGATGGAATCGAAAGACTCCATCATGATTCCACATCACATTTTTGAAGCACAGATGTGGTCCTGAAAGAGAGGAAGAGGGTGAGGTTTCCTGTTATAACGACCTTGGCTATATTTGGATAAACTAAGCAATCTGACTATACAGTAGCGGGAATTCAGGCATGCAGGTGTTCATCGCACAAAAATGCCACCATTGGAGCTCCAGATATGTGGCTCACTGGGCAACCAAAGCCTGGCACTTTGAGGCTTAAGGCGATTTGGAGCTTAAAGGCAGAGTCACTTAAGCAAGGATTATTTTACTGAAAGAAATTAAAATTTACATTCTAAAGGTCAAGCTGAGGCTTATGGTTTTAAAAGAGAAGAAGTCAAACAGGCATTTCTAATGCTAAAATTCATTTCTATCAAACTTTCTGCAATGCTGAGATCCAGTTTGCTGCTGCTGGGCTAGAAATAGGGCCTTCATCTGGATCCCTGATATATTTGTATGTTGGAAGCCCTTATGACTCAATTTCCTTTAACCGCACAATTAGTTTGGACTACCAGAAAATATAATGAATGATGAGAATAATGTTGAATAGTGATTGTGAGAGGATTATTTGAGAAAATCCTTTCATAAACACTACATTACTTAAAAATCCAACTAGAGCTGCAGAAAGCCTCAGGGACAGAAATGGTTTGTCAGTTTTGAAATACTTTCCCATATTTGTATATCATAGCAGCTTCCAATTATCTTTTGGGGGAAAACTGACTTACTCCTTCATCCCTGCAGATTTCAAAATTTCTCAGCTCTCCTGCCCAAAGCTGAGCATTCTGAAAAATGGGCAGCCCGTTTTAGCCTCCCCGCCTCCAAGTCTGGGGAGACAAATTCCTGTTATCTGGAGCAGCAAACGCAACACCAGCATGTGCCATATGAACAGTGCACTCATAGACTCGTGCTCTGTCTACCTGCTGCTCAAAATATATTTTCTTATATTGAATATATTTCCAAACCAGCAGATCAGATCAAATTAGAGCAAAGAATCTCAGAGAAGGACATAGCTCTGTTTAAAGCCAAAGAAAGGCATTACAAGGATTGCACATCATCTTTGAGTACCTGCTTTACGTCTTTGAGTAAATTAGTTCTATCCTTGGACAAAAAATTCTGAAGAGACATTCTCCCTCCCATAATCAGATAAAATCCCCTTCTGAACTGTTTGTTTATTAAATTTGTTTACTCCTGAATATGGAACAATTTATAATATAAATGACGCCAAGTCTGTCTACAATTAGAATTCTCCACAAGAAAAAACATAAAACCAGACAATCAATAAAAATTATAAACTTAGGCAGTAATTGTAGCAAAGAGAGGGATTTCCTTCTTCATTACATCAAAATTAATACTCCGCCATAGTGCAACTGCCTTGGAATTAATTCTAGGCTCAGTGCCATATTATGAAAGAAGTGACCATCTTTTTATCTCTGCTTGTTTCAGGGAAATTAACTTGTGATAAACTAAGCAGGAAAACATATAAACAAACACCACATATATAGAATGATAAAACAACCACATTCCAATAACCAGCAGAATTATAAAACACCAGCAATTTAAAAATGTTTAAATCTTAAAACAGCAACTTCATTTTTAAAAAATGTTTTTGAAATTAGCAACACTATTACATTGGTGCTAAGATGCACAATAAGGGAAAGGCATCTTTGAATAGAAGGTGTGACCAGAATCAGTTAATGAGGATCATGGAAGCTGTGCAGAAAGTGTTATCAATACATTTTTTTTAAAAAAAAAGGAAATTGCAGATAGTCTTCCACTTACAACCATTTGTTTAGTGACCATTCAAAGTTACAACACTGAAAAAAGTTACCTATGATCGTTTTTCATACTTATGACCATTGCAGCATCCCCATGGTCACATGATTAAAATTCAGCCACTTGGCAACTGGTTCATATTTATGACAGTTGCAGTGTCCCAGGGTCATGTTATCACCTTTTGTGACCTTCTGACAAACAAAAGTCATTGGAAAGCCACATTCATTTAACAACCATGTGACTGACTTAACACTTGTAGCAATTCACTTAATAACTGTGTCTAAAAAGTCATAAATTGGGGCAAAACTCATTTAACAACTGTCTTGCTTAACCACAGAAATGTTGGACTCAATTGTGGTTGTAGTCAAGGACTGCCTGTATAATAAAATCTTAACAAGTGGGGGGGGGACCCTAACCCTTCAGATTGTGAGGCTCTAAACCAGTGGTGGATTGCTACTGGTTCTCCCCGGATCAGGTGAACCAGTAGCGGTGGCGGCGGGAGGCTCCGCCCACCCACCCAGACGCTTCTGTGCATGCACAGAAGCTGTGTCCGTGCATGCGAGCGTGTGCACGCACAAGAGCAAACCGATAGCAAACTAAATTGAAACCCACTACTGTTCTAAATTTATGCCTGAACTTGACTCCAACATCAGGAATTAACATTAAAATGCTAAACAAGTCATGGGAATTAAAGCAAAGGGGCTAAAACCGGAAAAAGAACTCAGTAGCTCACTCAAACATGAACATCAAGTAACAGCCACTGGGAATAAACCTTTGGACCTTATGAATAGGCTTTACCAACTTACTAATACATTCCATTGCCTGGCAATAAAAAAAGAGTTATCACCGGTTAATATCTATGCTATAAAAAACAGCCTAGACACTGATAATCAGCCTTATCTGCAAATAGTGCCTGGCACTGCATGAAATAAGAACAAATTTCAGTCTTCCCAAACTGGCTTTCTGTGGTGTAGAGGACTACAACATCCAAAACACCAGACAGAATTTGGGAGTTCTCCAAATTACAATCACAAACACCTGAAGAACACCAGACTGGGAAAGGCTGGTTTATTTTGTAGGGGAAAAAATCATTTTTTAAAAATTATTAAGCCACTTCTGTCACAGTTTGGGATTCCCTTAAGTGTCAGAGTTAATTCAGTAGCATGAGGAAAGCCAAGAGATTGAGCACCAACAACTATGAGACCAGCCAAGACCAAAAGCAGACAAGAACACATGAAAGCCCAGGAGGAACCTCTTACTTAAGTCAGGATTTGCCGGCACAGAAAACTCTCTTGGGCCTCTTCCTGTCCAAAAGGACTTATTGGTCTTCCTGGATGAACAGAGTCAACCCAGAGCCTGCAATTGTTTCAGAGACAAGAGAGTGAAGTTCTATTCCACCCCACATGAGGGTGCTGCCCAGATTCAAATACTCCCAGTTCATATCATGTAATTGCAGACATAAAAGGGAGTGTTGAATGTAATAGTTGTGTCGTTTCGCCACTGTTTTTAAAAATCTGCTTTTTATATGAATTGTTAAAATATGCATTATCCCAATGAAAAGATACCTGAGAACTGATTCTCCTGCAGCGTATTTTCCATGCCACATTCTACTTTTTGACAGACCACACGTGGAGAAAAATCTGAGAATTCTGATTAATCCACCATGTCATGGGGCAGATCAAGGGAGAAATAGTGCAGGTGCATTTCTTGCTTGTCATTGGCTTGTTTTCAGAGAGACAGATGAGATTTCTGGACCATATAAGAGTCACTTAGGTGAGATCAGAAGTGGTATTCAGCTGGTTTGCACCGGTTCAGGTGAACCGGTAATGAAAATTTTGAGCAGTTCGGAGAACCGGCAAATCTCACCACTGGCTGGCCCTGCACCTGCCTGCCTGCTCACCACTCACCCCTGCCTGCCTGCTAACCCGCTTGCCCCACCTGCTCACTTGCCACTTGCCCGCCCACCCCCCACTCACCACTCACCCCAACCAGTCACTTCTCATCTCGCCTCCCCGGCATAGCTGTTGCTTCTGTTTGGCTCCTCACATGCTGTTGACCACACAGTCTCTGCAGGTCAGCAAGCTTGCCTGCCTTCCAACACAGTACCCGTGGCCCAACTGAGCAGCCCTGATCAGCTTGGGTAAGCCTGTGAGTCACGGCCTAGCTAGCTGCCTCCCACCATCCCACATGGCCCTGCCAGCTTGCCTGCCTTCGTCACGGCCTACCACGCCGGCCATGCGGCCCAGATGATATCCATGCCTCGCCTGTTGTGCCCACTGTGGCTGCCTATGAAGGTAAGGCACTCAGCCGAAGGGCCGTGAGGGGGCAGCGAGGGGCTGCGTGGGGGAGGGGGCAGCATGGGCGCAGGAAGGCCAAAGCAGTTTGGGAATGGATTGGACGGTTCTTGCTGAGCCTCAGTCGCTCACGGAGATGCTCCATGAGCTCTCCAGGTCAGCAACTATTTCTCTCTGCTGCTGTTCTTTCTGTGAGAGTGTCTTGTGCAATTTAGCAGCTGTGACCTGCCGCTTTCCTCTAAGTCCCATCCAGAAAATACTGCAGCACAGAGAAGCAGCAGCCATGTTAAATTAAATTCCACTTAGAGGAAAGCGGCAGCTCACAGCTGCTAAATTTCACAAGACGCTCTCCCAGCAGTGCGGAGAGAAGCAGCCACTGCCCCAGAGAGCAGATATGAAGGGGAGCAGGCCCCACAAAGCTTCTCAGTCGAGCCTTGCCACGTGGGGGAAGCTGCTCACACACACATTCGCAGAAGCTACGTGCACACGTGCACGCTCACATTTTCTGCAAACCAGTGATGAAATTATTTGAAACCCACCACTGGCTGAGATGGTCGGTGTAGAAATGTAATGAATAAAAGAAAAGAAAAGAAACCCTAATTTACTTTCTAACAGAAATAATTCAACTACTAATGTGAAAAGTTCACTTTCTTTTAACCCATTGAGTTATATTAGTAAATCTCTGGATGCAAGCAGGAATATTCTACACATCAGATGAGACTTCTGGACCATGTTTTGCAGCTTTAATTTCCTTTCTAACAAAAATAATTCAGTTTAGAATTACTGAGAAAAGTTCACTTTCTTTTTTCCCTTTGAGTAAGATTTCTGCATGCAAACAGAGAAAAAGCTTGCCCACATGTCCTACACATCACTGTTTCCATTGCCCAATACCTGTGCTCTAAGTTGTTTCAGAAAACAAATCTGTTTCCTTTGAACATCCCTTTCAATGAATTATTCATAAGGGCCCAGGAACAGGAGATTTTTCCTTTATATTATTCTTACCACAACCTGCTATACTTGTCAAGCAAAGAAAAACCTGGTAGATTCCATTATGTGCATTACTGTCTGACAAGAGATGCCTCTGCCTTTGGGCAAACTGGGTGTCTTTTTGCTGTTTCCCAACTATGCACATCGTGTAATACTTGACAAGAAGCTGCTCTTGTGAGTATGTTGTTCTGGGATTTTAGGCAGATTTTTCTGATGGTGGATTCTACAGACTTCACTTTCTTGGAAAGGCAAGAGAGAATGCAGCCCTTGAAAATTCTCATTCTGCCCACTCCTTCCTTGACTCATATATGTAAAAATCAACCAGCCAACTCATTGGCTGCTTTGATAATATGTGGGGGTGGGGGAGAAGTGGGAGGGAAGTAGGAATAGAATTGGAGGCAGCTATCATTCTTGCTATCAGCCTGGAGAATTTCCTTCTCTGCCGGTAGAAATTCAGCAGCTGAAAGAGACAGAACTTAGAAAGGGCACCGCCAAAGAGAGAGAGAGAGAGAGAGAGAGAGAGAGAGAGAGAGAGAGAGAGAGAAAGTAATCCTCCTGACTATCACTTGCAGCTGGTGTTTTTTTATTCCTCCTCTTCTCTGCACAGGTAACGTAATACCTTTTCCCCATCTGTAATTGATGCATGCCTTTTTTTTTTAAATAGGAAGCAAGGCAGATAGTTAATTTCTGGACTGGCTCCTGCATTTACCTTGTCACTTTGTGGGTAAATAGTACAGCAGATCCTTTCAGGAAACGTAATTTCCTCAAACTCCATGGGATTATAATCCATGTATCCTGATGAGCAAACTTTTGACCAAGCAAAGTTCCCAAAGTCAGAAGTCATAGTTTAGGCAGGAGTAAAGTATTTTTCCCCACCCAAATGGAAAGAAGGGAGGGAGAGAACAAGTTAAAATTTAGCATTTTATTTTAATTCTTAAAGAAACCATCTGTTTGGAAGCCCCTTCCTCTTGCACATAATAAATCTTGCTGTAAGGGATCTCTAAGCCACTAGTGTTCTTTGGAAGAGTACATCTGCAGGTACATGTTACAAATTATGGGAAATATTTTGGATTCCTAAGAAACGCTTACAGACTACCTTGCTGTGGATTGCTGGGAAGCACATCATCTGTTATAGCAGTTGTTATAAGTTAGCAGCAATGAAGATGCATGTTAAGAGAATTTCCTGGCATGGTGTCCTTGAACTTGGCCATAATGCCAATTCTAAGATAGAGAAAAATGGATCTGTTTAATAGGTTGCACATCCATTTTTCTATTGCCATCTTCCTTTCATAGAAGAAAATAGAAGGGAATAATGAGAAGGCACTTTGAAAACTACAGTAGGAGGAAGATAAGAGGAGACAGTGCACCTCAGAAATTTGACAGCTTTGATGTAATGATATCAACAAATGGGCAAATTTTTGAGCAGAACACGTGTGCTACTTTGGAGCACACAGAAATATAAGCTCTCTTCTGCAATCTTGAGAACTAAAATGTTAATGGTAGTAGTGGTTAGTACCAGCTAACTTATTCTGAATCTCTTTGTTTTAATTTTGAGCAAGGGTAGGCAGAAAGCAGATCTGAGACTATCATCAGTAGATCTCTAGGTGATTTTCAACAGACTTGCAAGAATTTCTGATTCTCAATTATTGAACAATATGCATGAAAAAATTATTCTCTTCTTGCTGCAAATTACTCTGCGAAAAGAAAGCTTTGGGATAAACGGATTGTCACGTTGACTGCTTCGAGCTCCAATCAGTTGTGCTATTCAAAGTAAATTTCCAGTCTCAGAGTTCCCTCTAAAGTGAGGAGAATTTTAAAGTGAAAAAAGATGAGTTTCCTAACATCGTATGATGGAAGGGACAGCTTCTGAAATGAATTCAAATACATTCATTCCATCATTTTCAAAAGCATCTAAAAATACACTTCTTATGAGCATGCTTTTTTTTGTAAAAATGTTTGCTAATTTCTCTTGTGCCATAAACTCATAAATCACTGCTTGTTGCAGTGAAAAGAAATAATTTTGACAACATTTCTAAATCATTTACAATTCTATTATGTAATTGTGATATATGTTTTTACCATCATTTTGCTATGTTGTCTTAATTTTTAATTCTAAGTGGATGTCAAAGATGTAGAGTTTAATTATATTTGTGAGAAGTTGGCAGTTGTTGAAACATAAATATTTAGGCTGGCTGTAGAAGGGGGATGATGAAAAGTAGGATTATCTAAATGAGAAGTTATTTCAGCTGAAACTACTAAGCACTGGTTGCCAACTGCAGCTTCTTTATCTCAGTCTGGAAGCATGCTGATTTACAAAGAAACTACACACACTAATCACTGCATTGAAAAATCATGCAATCCTACTCAAAGTTGATTGACAGTAGGAAGGAAATCATATGTGAGACCAAGAAAGAGAAAATATCTTCTAAGGAGGAAATCATTTATACATTAGAAACAGAGAAAAAATATCCACATTTGTTATGGTTTGCAATTTTTCTGATACATGGAATACTGGGTGCAACTTTTTCCAAAATGTAGATTTTGTAGAAAACCTCCCTAATTCACAGAAAGTCATTTTCTCTAACGTGCAGTTTTTAGCATATCATTTTCAAATATGTGCATCTTGACACAAGAGTTTGAACCAATGACATTCCTTCGTGTCTGTGCTGCAATAGTCTGGTTTTGCCAATCTCTCCAAGGAAGTGCACAACATTGAAATCCAGGGTAGATTGCTTTTATACCCCAATGCACCTAATTTAAGAGCCATGGGAGATAACAGCATTTTCCAACTGTATCTGTTATTGAAATCAATTATGAGTTTGTTGAACATATCCTGATGAAAGATCTCTTCATTTCTTAAATAGTGGCAACCCATTTGGGTTGATATGGAGATGTGGGGAAAGTTCAGACTGATACAGTGGTGCCATTTTGTCAAGAACAAAGTCCTTTTGTATTCCATGTCACCCATCTCAAAATAGATTTTCCAGCTTTTACTGTAGTTGGGAGGATGTGGGAAAGATTCAAAGGAGCAAGTTCATGCAGAGAAAGAGTTTGCCCATCTATATAAATTATATGAATGAAGCAGCAGACTACCTGCCTGATTATTAACAAGCTAGCCTTGAGTTATATTAGATTATGTGAAGGGAAATGGGAGGAATGAGGGAGAAGAGATCAATTTGTACAATAATGTGAAGCATAACTGATGCCAATGCCAATCAACTTAACATTAAAACCTGGGAAAATTCTGGAAAAGATAATCAAGCATGGATTTGTGACCACTAGAATGAACAAGCCAGCAGGGGTTTATTAAAAACAGATTATGGCAGACAAATCTTATATCCTTCTTTAATAAAGTGACTGAATTAATAGAACAGCAAAATGCTATGGACATAGTAAACTTGGGCTTCAGTAAGGCATTTGACAAAGTAGACTACAACCTACTTCTTGATAAAATAGAAAAATGTCGGATAGACAACATCACCACCAGATGGATTCACAACTGGCTGACCAACCACACCCAGCATGTAGTCCTTAATGGAACTACAGTTCTTCTACATGGAGGGAAGCATATAGTTGGGTACTTCACAGTTCTGTCTCAGACCCTGTGCTCTTTCAACATCTTCATAAATGATCTAGATGAGGAGATAAAGGGGGAACTCATTAAATTTGCCAGTGACAGCAAGCTGAGGGGAATTGCTAACACTTTGGAAGATAGACTCAAGATTCAGAAGGATCTTGACAGACTTGAGCAATGGGCCCTATCCAACAAGATGCTGTTCAGTGATAAGAAAAGTAAGGTCCTGCACTTAGATAGGAAAAACCAGATGCATGGATACAGAATAGATGGTACCTTGCTCAACAGTAGTGATTGTGAGAGAGATTTAGGTGTCCACCACTTAAGTATGATCCAGCAACGTGCCTCACCTGCCAAAAAAGCCAATGCAGTCCTGGGCTGCATCAACAGAAGGATAACATCAAGAGCATGTTAGTGACGATGCTCCTTTATTACTTGAGGGGCTATCACAAAGAAATGGGGATTGACTTATTCTCCAAAGCACCAGATGGTAATAATGGGTGGAAACTTTCAGTGAATATTTTAAAAAATAGACTGGATAATCATTTGACCAGTTAGTAGATTAACGATAGATGGATGGCTTTAAAAGAAGACTGCATAGATAATGTGTGGGTGAAAGATATATGCACATGTTTATGTACATTAGCCAGTGAAGGCAGTTAAACATGATTTCAGAATCAGTGCATACGAAAATAATGTTGAGAGTGAAGACAAAAGTAAACAAGTCACTCAATTCCAGTGAGAGAAGAGATGTGTAGAATGATTGTATCCTGGAGATGCTTTGTGTGTCAAATGCAGACTGGAGAAGAGGAGATGTCTGCATCCTGGATTACTAAAGAAACTCATCCATCCATCTGATTTGCAGTGTATGTTGGGGGGAGAGGGGTGGAGAGATGTATGAAGCATAGACACACTTACTCCCAATCACAGTCCAAATGGGCACTAGCAGCATTTTTTTTTTTTTTTTTGCTGTGTCTTTAGGCAATTATTAAGGCAGGCCGTTACGTGCATTGTGGTTAAAGTACTATTTCCCCCTTATTTCATCCTCATCCAAGGGCAGCTTTGTGATCTGGTATTCTTTGTTGTTCATTGTTCTGAGGAAAGTCAGGTGACTGTAGTTCCTGGAAGCAGAAGCAAGCTAAGGAAGGGCAACAAGGTCTTTTAGGATAATGGTGTGTACACTCTACTACAAATGAGGAACACTCTAACTTGTTATTGGAGGAAGGTTTTTGATATACTGTTTTATACATCTGTTGTGCTTAAGCAGACCTTGATTTTTATCAAACTGATTATTTTATTTAATTTGTATACCGCCCTACTCCCGAAGGACTCAGGGCGGTGAACAGCCACAAGATAAAAATACATCATACAAAAGTTATGAACCCTTTAAAAATACATTAAATAATTTTGGCCCAAAAATGAATTAAAAACATCCAATTTGTATAAAACTTAAAAGCAAATTAAAAGGGAGAGTCAGGCCAGACCAGCCTGCTGGAATAAAAATGTTTTGAGGGCACGGCGGAAAAGTGCGTAAATCTGGGATCCTCCGTATCTCTGGGGGGAGCTCATTCCAGATGGCAGGTGCCCCCACAGAGAAGGCTCTCCCCCTGGGGGCCACCAGTCGACACTGTTTGGCTGACGGCACCCTGAGGAGCCCCTCTCTATGGGACGGTACTGGTCGGTGAGAGGCTACTGGTGGCAGAAGGCAGTCACATATGTGAGACACACAGCATGGGCGAAATGAAGCAGAAATGCTGAAATTAAAAAAAAAACCCACTTGGTGCACTTATTTATGTGTTAATGTTGCAAACAGCAGGATCGCAATCTCTCTTGACCTCATTATACTACAGCATGAATGTCAAACTCGTAGCATTATGATATTTCGTGATGTTTTTCCCATACGCGGAGCTGGGGTAGGCATGGCCTGCATGTGACACATCCAGCCCATGGGCCGCCAGTTTGACACCCCTGTACTACTGTATCTCTTTCTCTCTCTTTGACAGACACATAGACAGAAATAGCACAAAAGCACGTCAGGAATCTTCCTCCCTAGTGAGGCTAGCCATGCAGCAGTGTAGCTTAGAACAGTTGAGAGTCACAGTGCTCCTCAGGTGAATTTGTCAGGCAAGTCTTATTCTAGGCAAACTGGAAGATAAAAGTGATTGGACCGGAGCCAGCCTTCTGCATGCAAAATATGCCAATCCACTAGCGAGCAAAGCAACATCCTGCCTTTTCTGAAGAATTGTTAATACATAATGGTCCTTATGCCTCACTTTTTTTCTAATTTAGGAGCTGAAACTTCTAGGTTTTTGCTACATAGAACTTGTACATGCTTCCCCTGGCTCATTGGCATGAATAGAGTTCAGCAACAGCTGGGGCACAGGCTTTTCCACCTCTGCTTATAGGGCCTTTCTGTTACTTGCAGCATTCCCCAAAGCATATTTAGTTTACTCAATAAATTCCACATTGGAGGGGGGGGGATCTGCATATTAGATGGCAAAGCGTAAACCTTTCTGATGGCCTTCTGAAAAAAATAATAATTTGGGGGAAGGAAGTGAGGCAAAGGAACTATTCCATCTCTACATCAGTGCTTTAATGCCATTTTTCAACAATGATAGGATCATTGGGGATCATGCCAAAGGACATCATACAGCCTGATTAGAATCAAAGATTTTTATGGCACCTTTATAAGCCTAATACATCTAGTTTGGAACACTTTCCTGGATGTCTGTAGAGATTCTCAATCATCCAGGTCATGGTTATCCCAAAGATGCTTTTTCAAGTCCAGTTTCAGTTGAAAGTCCAGTTGCCCCCTGAAAAAGCACTTTTGGGACTTTCCTGGATGAAAGTCTGCATTGTCAGAGGCATGAGGTTCAGTCATAGATACCCCTCCATTATATGGAGGGGTGTATAGAAGAAAAAAAAAATAATAGAATATGATGCCAATGAAATGAAAAGAACTGATGAGAATACCATTACAGTTTAAATACACACAAATAAAAAATAGTGACAATCCAGAATACCAGCTGCCAGAAGAAAACTGCATTAGTCCATTGAAACAAAAACAACGAAAAGTTGTGATACCCGAAAAACAAGTGCTGTAGATTTGTGGTAGTGTGTTCTTCTTATTGAGGCAAAAAGATTTTTGTGGCAGGTACTTCTCAGTGAAGTAGATTACAGGACTTTAACTTTTTAAAGTGCCTCAGGGCTATGATTGTTTTTACAGTAATGATTACTAGCGTTGCTGACACAGTCATTGGCCCACAATCTGGAAATGTCCACTTTGCCAATGGCCCATGGAACCTCAAAGCCTGCTGTTTTGTCAATGACCAAAGATCAGATGGGCCAAAGGAACAAATTACTGTTAGCAGCAGGGAAAAACAAGTCTTCAGCAGAATAACAGGGAGGGCAAAGTGAGGTTCCAAAGACAGACCAAGAATGTTTGCATGAGTGAAACAGGCAGAAATCTACGGAAAGAACAGACATCCATGAATGGGTATGTGTGACCTCTGAAAAGTTCCTTCACTGCTAACATGCTGCCCATGTCTTCATGGACTCCCTTTTCCTATCTGGTGTTGCTCTCAGTAACTGAAAATATCAGGCCGGTAATTTTCAAACATTGTTCATTAGCTTGCTTATCAAGCCATGACGCAGTGCTCTTTGCCAGACTAAACCCGAGAAACAGATGAATTCAGTAAATTACATTGCAAGTTAGGTTGTGCAGACAGTTTATAGAACAGTGGTCTCTGTGCTTTGCCACCTCCAAAGATCTTCAGACCCTGTGCGGATACCTTAGGATTTATTTATGAAATTTATACACCACCTGTCTCTCTATCAGATACTAATTCAGAGTGACGGTAGTATCAGATACTACCTTCAGAGTGAAGAAGGTAGCTTAGTAGACCTTCTATTCCATACTTCTATTCCATTGCTGCTTTCAGAAACCAAAAGTATTTTACCAATAATGTTCTTGCTTAGGAATGCTTGAGGGGTTTGATCTGTTTGAAGAGATCTAACTTTTTTCTCCTGGGTAACAAAAAGATCAGAACTTTACAATACACAAGCTTTGCCCATTGTGCACACAGCTCTTGGCCATTAAATCCCTCTTTGTTTAAAGCAGCCTCAAGAAAATATATTTTGGAATGTGTTTGTAAAATCTATGAAATTATTTTTGAGTATGTATGAAAATGTGACTTGGGGGGGGTGTTAAACACATAGTTTCATGTTGACTGTGGTAACTGAAGGGTAGCAGCAAAGAAGTGCAACATATCCTCTTACTCATGAGAATGTTGCAATTATCAAGACTCAAGGCGCACTATTGCAGGAAATGCTATTTACAAATCTTGAACGATTCCTGGAAAATTTGAGAATATTCTTCCCAGACTATGCTAAAAGTTACAATACTCGGCATTTCAGTACTACTCTTTTGGGAAGTTTAGTAATTGAAGTCTGAGATGACCTATGATGGCAACCATCCACTCAAGCCCTCCCGTTCCAGCTTGAATTGGCAGGTCTGGAAATAGATTGCAATCTAGATACATCTGAGTGAATACAGCTCCAATGCCATACACAGCTGAGAATCCCAGATCATCGGGATTTATAACTGTGCAGAGGATTGTGAAGAGCTGAGTGCGGTTACAGAGCTCATCCCAAATGCTGTGTAGGAATACAGGCAAATGTAAAGTTAGAATGCCTGAATGAGGCTGCTATAAATCCTTGAGAGAATCTAGAAGGTTGAAAACGTTGACTTTCTTCGGAAAATTCCCTAAAAATGAATTAGGAGAAGGCACAAATTCAAGATTATAGAAAGGGCTGCCTTGAATAGTGCATTTTAAATCTTCTTGGCTAATACTAAACTATTGCAAGAAACTGTAACCTGCAGTATGTTTGCACACAAGAGTTCCTGTTTCCTGTCTGTCACATCTAAGCTGCTTCCCCACTATGATGTTAACACCTCTGGATGTTAACTACAAACAGAAGATTTATAACATTTTACACATGTCTCAGTCTCTTAGAAGAAAATACTATGTTAATATTCTCTAGAGAGAAATGTTGGACAGGAGGCATATTCTTTTGGCAAGTTGTAAAATCAACTTGTTTTGATAATTGACAGACTAAAGTAAATCACTTCATTCTGAGCAGATATAGTATTTTTCCTTCTCCTCCTTATACCCCACCTCTTCAAACAATATATTTCACATAATTAGAATCATAATGATGTCAGTGTAAGGATATACATGGTCTCATTGTGTGACATTTACACTTGTATTTTAAGAGAAAAGTCACTATTGTTCAACCTAAAAGACAAATACTGTAGGAGCTATGTAGCAAATTGGCAGCCAAGAGTGTGGGTACAATATGGCAAAATTATATCTTCTGACAAATTATTTGGTATCAATTCAGGACTAGTGCAATTATAATAAAGTTTCAGAAGTGTAGGCTATTATTTTGGAGAGATATAGCCCATGTTTCAAGGATGAATTAATACAGTATTAGAAAGGTGAAAGTCTGTGCATAGTTAGCTGTATTATGAACCTCTTGAGTTTAGATTAAAATACTCATTCAGACCATTTACAAGGTTGGCAAAAAAGGGGGGGCAGCTATAAGAACAACTTTGCTGAACCAACCTAAGAATCATCTCAGTCCAGCATTTTCTCTCTCACATTGACCGTTCAACATGGCGCTCTCTACCATTGTTTGTTGCCACTGAATGTGCAATTTCAGGTATGCTCCCCCCAACCTGAAAATAACATTGAATCTTCAAAACCCATTGCCCTTGATAGTCCTGCCTTTCATGGATTTATCAAACACCTTTTAAAGCCATCCAATTTGGATGATCCAAGTTAGTGACCATCACATCGGTAGCAAAATAATGTTCTATGTGAAGAATATTTTCTTTCATCTCTAATCAGTTTTTTTTTGCTGGCCCATGTTCCTGATATTTTGATTCAATGAAAAAAGTATCTCCCTACACATATCTCCATTCCATGTTGGATTTAAAGTCATATCCTCCTTCATTTGTCCCCACCCCCCAATTAAAGATCAGGAACATTTGAGCCTTTTATTCTAAAATACAGTAGCTGTTTGGAACCCCTCATCATTTTGGTTGCCTTCTTTTGCCTTTTTTCCAGCTCTTATTTTTGGTGAGGGGGGACAGAAGTTATGTTTAATACACTCTCTCATTTAAATTCAGGATTTTACAAGTATTTTTGCATATGTAAAGGCCTTTGTGAGGTTTCCGCCCACGTTCTCCTTAATCCAAATATAAAGAATGTCAAAAATCATTAGTTTGTTTTCTTACATTGTGCTGCTCAACGTATTTGTAGGAGAGGCAAGATATAAATCTGAGAAACAAATATAGAAGATCCTCTTTTTTATTTCATGTATATAATCTGACCAAATGCACACTGAATCTTACAACACTGATGACAAAATAGAATCCCCTGTTGAACTTGAGTTACGATAAGAAGGTGGTTAAAGGGCCCCACAATACATCCTGCCTAAAACAAGTGCATCATTCTGCTGAGTGCCAGACTGGTCTTGCTTGCCCATTATATACAGAACATCCTTATATTTGGATACATAATATTCTATCCTCAATAACAGTCTACCATTGTTAGTGATGAGAAAGAATCAGAAAATCTTCATATGATTCATGATTGCTTTTTCTAACATTTGGATACCATATTTGACTTTTCTGAATTTTTTATGACATCTATATTGTCTCAGCTGCCTTGTAACTTTAAAGCATTTTTTCTTTGTAAAAATGAATATTTGTAGCCTAACTCTGGCCAGGCCTAGAAGATGGTTCAAAATATTTCCTTTCTATAGCCTCAATGAAATAGTGATAAGACAGAACAAATGGGACTTCAACTCAGTGGTGAAATCCTCCGTGGTTTTCCACCAGTTCGCTGCCCGTGCATGCTGTGCACACATGTGTAATGCACACCAAATGCTTTCTGTGTATGCATGCATGCATGTACAGTGTGCACCAAACACACAATTCACACAGAAAAAGGCTTAAGAAGGTAAGTAGAACAAGGGGGAGGACAGCTGTGCCACGCGATTTAGATTCACTAGAAAGCAGGAGTTCCTGCTTTCTAGCGAATATAAATCGCGCGGCACAGCTGATCATCGGAAATACCTGTTAGCAGGAACTGGTAGCATTTTTTTACTACTAGTTCGCCCGAACTGGTAGCTTTTATTACTAACGGTTCACCTGAACCGGTGCGAACCGGTAGCATTTCACCCCTGCTTCAACCTTCCTATGAATCCATCACACCTCTGATTGCCCTAGGATGGGTGTCTGCAACCTGCAGCTCTGCAGCTGCATGCAGCTCTTTGGGCCCTCTGTTGTGGCTCCCTGTTGGATGATCCCACCACTGGCTGGCCCCACCCCTCATCCTCCCCTCCCAGTCACTCCTAGCCTGAGAAGATCAGGGTGAAGGCGGGGGATGGAGAAGCGGCTGGGGCAGAGACAGAGAGGTACAGAGAGAGGGGAGGAAAGAGAGAGACATAGAGAGATACAGAGGGAGGGGGGAGAGAGGGAGGGGGAGGGAGGGAGAGAGAGATGTCAAAAGGGTTTTGTGATTCCCATTGTTTTTTAACAACTGGTTCTCTGCCCTAATGACCAGCTGGGTAGGCATAGCTAGGGGGTCATGTGACTGGTGAAAGTGAGTGATGTCGAGTTGGCAATGCCCACCGAGGTTTTGTGGCTCCCAGTATTTTCTTTTCTCTGGGAAACTGGTCCAAATGGCTCTTTGAGTGTTTAAGATTGCAGACCACTGCCCTAGGAGTATCCTATTTTGCCCAACATCAACCAGTGAAACACTGATTTTGGTCTATCTGAATCAGCAGATACCTGCACTTCTACTTCAGGAGACTCAGAGATTTTATATATTCCCATGCCTGAATTTAATAGAAAATTCTTGCTTCTATTAGCACTCAATCCATGTTCCTCTCTACATGATTAAATACAACTCCACCAACTTCACTATGCTAATCTTACCCCAGGTTTCTCTAAGCTTCTGATCATTTTCAGAAAATGTAGGAGTTACTGAATCCAGCAGAAAACAAAAGGAATTAAAAATTCGAGGCAAAGGTTCTTAGAAGAAAATTATTTCAGAGAACTATTTCACTGAATTTTCCCAATTACTCAGTTCAGTGGTTAAAACCACAAATCATTGCTGCTGGTCTAGAAAGTAAACAAACCTCAGGAAGAATAATTTATTTTGTCATTCTTACAAAAATGATTGAGAAATCCAAATACCATACAGATAATAACACCTTCTGCCATGAGCTGTGCAATTATTGAAAGTACTGATTTCTATCTTTCGATAAAAAGTAAAAAGATTTTTTTTTAAAATAATTAAGAATGATTAAAATAAGCCTCTTAAATCTAAATATGGATTTGTCATTTGGGAAAGAAATATGCCTCTATATCCTATATGTATGCAGTGCCCCAACTCATTTCTTTTTCCCAGTGGCCAATACAGACATACAGTAATAGTCGCCCACAGAAGAATGATTCATGAATATGGTATATCCAGCCACTGTTTAAGAGCCATACATATGTACAAGGCCAAATAGCATAGCACAGTTCTCAGGCAGAATGCCTAAAGAAAACACACATGGCCCTCAGACAAGGGCTCCAAAGGAAAAAAAAATCTTTTGACAGAGAGCCAAAAGCAAAGCTGAGATTGAGAGCATGGGAAGCCACAATGATTCCCCAAGGATAACAGGCGGCAGAGACTTGAGCAGGAAGTTGAAAAAGTGGGAAGTCAGCTCTAACTGAGAAAAAGAAAAATCTGTTACTTCCTTTGATTCATGGGGGTGGGGTGGGGGTGGGGGAAGTACCTTAGAGCCATTGTTTTTTCACCATGCATAAAATAGATAACAGTAGCATGGAGCCAGGAGATTGCAGGAAAGTTAGAAAACAGAATAGCAGAGTCAGAAGGGACCTTCAGAAGTCTTCTCATCCAACCTCCTGCTCAAGACAGAGACCCTATAACCATGATGGCGAACCTATGGCACGTGTGCCACAGGTGGCATGCGTAGCCATATCGGTGGCACGCGAGCTCAGCTCTGGCGCATGCAGGCTGTTTCTTGCCTCCGGAGGACCTTGGGGGTGATGGTGGTGGGAAGACCCGATTTTCTCTCTCCCCCAGCCTCCAGAGCCTTTCTAGGAGTCTGGGGAGGGCAAAAATGGCCTCCCACTCGGAAGCTCTCCGGAGGCCAGAAACAACCCATTTGCCAACTTCCGGTGGGACCGTTTTCACCCTCCCCAGACTCCTAGAAAGGCTCTGGAGGCTGGGGAGAGCAAAAAACGGGCCTACTGTGCCATCACGTGCCAGAAGCGGGGGGAGTGGGGGGGGGTCGCGTGCGCATGCATAGGGGCAGGGTGCATAGAATTATGGGTGTGGGCACACACACATATGATCCTCCCTCCCACTCCTGGCACATGATGGCAATCACTCCCTATATCATTCCAGACAAGTAACTGTCCCGACTCTTCTTAAAAGCCTCCAGTGATAGAGCACCCACAACTTCTGAAGGCCAGCAGTTCCACTGGTTAGTTGTTCTCAGCATTAGGAAGAGAGCTTACATTTGACAAAAGATGGGGACTGAAGTTGAAGTGGAATTATGACTGGGCACTGAGTCCCTTTGGCCTACTATCTGCCCTAGAGCATCTTATAACCAAACCCACCGCTGCCTTTTTTTTCTAGTCTGGAAAGCCAGATAGTCCAACTTCTTTTATCCTAATGATTTCAGCAAATCCTAAAGCTCCAACTCTGGTAGCACTTCTCAGTGTTTGGAACAAACCACAGTAGATGAGAATGGGGACTAACACCATTCTGTCTGTTCCAATGTATGCTACAAACAAATCCATAGAGAATATATGAGAGTAATCTTTTTGTGCTATGTCTTTTAGACAGTTTGGGAAATACAGTTCCCCTCGTCTCTTAGTTGATGGGACTTGTCATGTAAAGGGCAACAGATGGAGAAAAATGCTTATATGAGTAATCTAAGGAATAAACTATTGCAGAATTTCCTTTTATTATGGCAATCAAGATATATTATTCAAATGGTAATCTTATGCCTTTCTTTGTTAATGAGTAGAGTAGTTTAAATAGTACTCAATTTATATTTTTAAAAGAAGTTAAGGATGTTTGCCAAAATGCTGAGATTTCTTTGGTTTGCTAATATCTGATATACAGCTCCTTCAACATTATCTGATATTTCTCAGTTATCTCCTTCACACTAATCCAATTGAAACGCTACTCATATGATGAAGGTTCATTCTATCAGTACCACCTTGGCTATGGCTGGCAGGAGATATCATGATGGAAAGCCCTTTCATCTCTTCCTTCTCTGTCAAGATGGTTCTGTTCTTGATCAAGCTTCCCTTTGATTGTAAGCAATAGGAAAGAAAATAATTAGACTAGCTAAATGACTGGTTTAAATCCCACTATGAGTTGGAAAAGGTTGGGCCAGGATCTATTAGATCTTCATCCCATACCCTTTTTATCCTTCTCCAGCCTCCATCCTTACCCCACCACCAACATTCTTTTGGTGACAAGATTACATCATCTCGAGAGGGAGAAATCACAATATTATATAGCCTAAGTAGTCTAAAATCAGCAATCAGCAATCTTTTCAGACACCTGATAGCCCTATGTGAGATATTTGGGAGATTAATGAAAGTTTATAACGTATAGTCATCTCACAAGATGATGCAAAACTTTATGAATGGGTCACAAGAACTTTCACCTGTTCTTCTACATTACCCTTTCTTTCCCTAAAGGTACCCTACAGCAGTTTGAAAATTACTTCTAGAGATTTTCATAACAGATGTTCAAAAAAGAGGAATGGGGCTGAGATCCCCATCTGCCAATTGGAGCCCCATATCTCCAACTGATCAATTCACTAAAGACTGCTTTAAGTTGAGCTTGGTTCCTGGTAACTTCATAGACACATCCATGTAGAGTTTTTTATGGAAGCAATGTCAGCATTTTTTTTCTGGGATGTTTTTACAAGAATGCAAACTATGCCATTCCACAATTATCCCAGCCTCTCTTCTCCTGCAGTTTCTGGATAAACAAAAGCAATCGTAATCTCAAACTCCCATGAAAAAATAATAAATACATTTTCAACTCAGTTCTTTCCCACTCACAAACATGCTGTTGTACAAGGAAACTGTGCAAGAAAGTTTATTTTAAAAAGGGAAACACTCAAAATACTTAGTGCCATCACTTCACTGCACTTAAAAGCATCTGGAGGTGTAATAATATGATATTGGCCGCTTTGCAACCAGATGCACTTCCCAATATCAATAAGATTGGTTGCATGCTGCTCTAGCAAATGGAAGGAGAAGGAATTCCTAAGTAATACAGAACCTCTCTAGAAGCTGCATTTTTAAATAAAGCTGCAGAATGAATCTTGGCTGCCTTGTTGTTTATTTGCAAATTCTTGCAATTAAGTACAATTGCCCAGAGGAAACCTGCAAGGGTAAAATTGGGTTCTTTTCCATAGCTCAGTTAAAATGCTCTTCACCACTTATAAATCAATAGAAAAGCAGCATCAATTCCAATTGCCTCTGTCTGGCTTGCAGTTGAAGACATTTCTCATTTCCAATGTAAAGAAGGCTGCCCTTTCCCCATGGCACCAGCCATCACAAACTGCTATCGTTAATAATGATCATGACACATTAGACCTCTGGGCCTAACCATCGGTCAGAACTTGCCCCTTGTGTCCCAGGCCAAAACTCCTAGTCCAGGGATCAACTGCCCAAATTGGAGAGGTGGCAGGTTGAGGGGAAGAGGAAGTTTTTTTAACTGCCTGGATCAGCACAAATAGCTGATAACCCAAACAGATGACAGCAGTGGTGAGATTCAAATTTTTTTACTACGGGTTCTGTGGGCGTGGCTTGGTGAGCATGGCTGGGGAAGGATACTGTAAAATCTCCATTCGCTCCCCACTCCAGGGGAAGGTTACTGCAAAATCCCCATTTCCTCCCGATTATGCCTGTCACCCAGAAATGATATTTGCCAGTTCTCCAAACTACTCAAAATTTCCGCTACCGGTTCTCCAGAACTGGTGAGATCCTGCTGAATACCACCTCTGGATGACAGGCATAAGGATACTGTCCAAACTGGCCCACTTTCTGCTGCTTCACCCCATCTTTTAGTGCAGTTTGAGTTTCCCTGATTACAGATTTAGCATGCTTCCCCTATGTGCAAAAAAGTACACACAAAAGCACCCCAAACAAGTGCTGCCAGGGCAGGAATAACACCTGCATCCATACCTGAGCCTTTACCATCAATACCACTATTGATTAGCTGGTTTGCTTGCACTGATCCATAACTGTGAGTCAGTTGCTTGAGCAAAGAAGCAGGAAGGTAGGACATTTCCTGCCAACTGGAGAATGAACTGTCTACACTTGATAGTTCCAGGAAAAAAAACCAGATTTGCACCTGTATCAAATAAAAGAGCAAAGTCTGGGAGGAGAAAGTAATTGGCTCTCAACACAAGCTAACAGCATCTAATCAGCTAGGTCTGGAGCCTGTTTTGTACTAGTGCAGAAGCCTCATCCTGTTTATTGCACAGGTCATTCCATTTATTTTTGTAAATACATTTTTTTTTTGGTTTAGCGATCTAATTGTTCAGCAAACTAATCTAATAGATTTTCACTTTAGAATGGCCAATCTCCCAAAAAGTTCACTGTTTTCTTTTCTCCTTCTGGGACTGAGAAGAAGATGAAGAAGATGCGGTGATTTTTAGAATGCAAATATAATGCACTATATTCAGTTTCAATCCAAGAGGGACAGGATCCCTCAGTGATTATGCTAAATGCAGGGTATGATGAGCACGGCTGTTGAAATTATACATCATTCCAGTGTCTCAAGAATTAGGACTTGCCCCCACTTGTCTCTAGACATGGCATGGCACAAACATGCCCTGGCAACCTTTTTTTTCCAGCTGAGTCTCCATGGAGTTCATGCCTTCATCTCACTCCCAACCCACAAGTGATATAAATGTAATTAATCTTTTGAATTTGTACAACTCTAAATGTATCTCTCTCCCCTCCCGCTCCTTTAACACCTTTGAAAAACAGCTTCAAGAGATATAAAATCTCTTAGGGTTTATCACCTATTACACCAAAGAAAAGTCAAGTGCCTGTAGTGAGTGGGAAGAGAGGCCAAAAAAGTAGGAAGGAGATCAGTCACAGGGACTGCAAATTCAGAGTTTTCTATCCATTCAAGGATGGATGAATAACACTTCAGCTGAACATTGGAGAAAGGTAGTCTCTTGCTTCCCAATTCAAAGTCAACTCTACATCATAGTAATTAGGTGATATGTGCATTAGATAATAGATAAACTAAAGTCATTAGGTGAGCTGGTTTGGTATAATGATTAAGGCATTAAGGTAAAAACCGAGTGGCTGTAACTTCTAGGCATGAAAGTTAGCTGGGTGATCTTCAGCCAGTATCTCTGTCTCTCTCTCTCTCATCCCTAGGAAGCAGATAGTGGCAAACCACTTCCAAAATCTTGCCAAGGAAACTGCAAGGACTAGTCCAAGCAATTGACAGAAATCAATACTGACTTGAAGGACACACACATACACAATCAGCTGAAGATAAAACTTGTGAACTATTTCTGTGGCCTCACCCTCAAGCAATGTGGGTAATTTTATTAAAATTAAGAGTGACAGAAAACAATTCACTACCATCTTTTTGCTTGAAAAATCTCATGCCTGAGTGTCAATCAAGAGAGGCTTCTCTAATTTAAAAAAAAATTAATTTAAAAAAGAGAGGGGGGGAGGCTTCTCCTTACCTCTGCCAAAACAGGATTTAATTTTCAAATGTAGTCTGTCTTTAACAATATATTTGGCAGGTACCTAACACAATACATGAATTACAATTCAAAACTAGCAGTGTACTTTTTCTTCTGAAATGCCAAAAAAAGCATTTTGTTGCCAGGTTTTTAACATTTATAGTTTTTAATAGACTTGCACTTATTGAAGACGTTTTAATTTTTGATTGGGAGCCACAGAGAGTTCGACATAAGACGGGTGGCTATGTAAAAGAATGAAAAAGAGAGGAAAATAATTCAGCCCTTTTTTATCCCATGCTCATGTTGTTATTGGAGGCCTGGACAAACATCACTGAAAGGTCAGTTTCTGAGTTAGACTGGAATTTAATTATATTCTGGAAAGGAAAGAAAAACTTTTCTCAATGTTTACTCGCAAGTCATGTTCTCATTTGATGCCAATTTCACCTGTTTTTAATCATTTATTTATTTATTTATTTATTGGTTCGATTTATATGCCGCCCTTCTCCGGAGACTCAGGGCGGCTTACAATGCATTAAGCAATAGCCTTCATTCTTTTGTATATACATGCTTAGTAGGGCTTTTGCCCCCCCCACAAGCGGTGTTCTTTTTTATACAAAGTGTTAAGGATATTGATGTTGTTTTACCAACCAGCAGAGTAACTGCACAAGGAAACGTTGAGAGCAATGAATAAGAAAACTGGTTTAGCAAAAGTGTACTTTATCGTAGGAAAAAGCAGTAGCGTAGTCATAAACAAATCCCAAGTCTTCTCCAATAAATCAGTCCAGTAAATCAGTCCAAACAACTCACTCTGGTTAACAAACCACGATGGTAGCAGATCCATCAACAGATAGCAACTCCTTCACATTAGCAGCTCATAGCAGTTCATAGCAGCAGCAGCTCATAGCAGCAGCAGCAGTTCATAGCAGCAGCAGCAGTTCATAGCAGCAGCAGCAGCTGACCAGGTTACAATACTTTGTTTAAATATATTCCCAACTAGTCATTATCCCATTACAGCATGACTCAGCAAGAACGTAACATTTACAGTTTAAAGTTACAGTATATATATATTGCCTGGACAACTGGTTCTAACATTATATATACCATATAGAATCCTAACACAAAGTCAGCTTATTGCCCCCACAATCCGGGTCCTCATTTTACCTACCTCAGAAGGATGGAAGACTGAGTCAACCTTGAGCCTGGTGAGATTTGAACTCGCAGTAGTTGCAGGCAGCTGGCAGCTAAGTGCTACTTAACAGCACTTTAGTCTGCTGCACCACCAAGGCTCATCATGCAGACTCATCTTGGAAGATTTCTAGAGCATTTGATTGGCTCAGATACTATTGCATTGTAATAAAGGAATGTTTCTGCAACAGCAAAGTAGCTTTCAGTTTGGTATCAGTTTGTTGTAGTGATTAAGCAACAGGCTATAAAAACCAGTAAACCGTGACTTTTAGTCCGTCTTATGTATAAAACCAGCTGGGTGACCTTGGGCCAGTTACTCTCACTCAGCCCTGGGGAGGAGTCAATGGCAAACCACTTCTGATATCATGCCACAAAAAACGGCAAGGACTTGTTTAGGCAGTTGCCAGGAGTCCTCACTGACTTGAAGGCACCAAAAAGAAAAAAAAGTGGCTTTCAACTCTTATAAAGCAAGTATTTTTGTATTTCTTTGTCACATACAATGTTATGGTTTAGGCTGTGTGTTAGTTTTCACCTGGCTTTTTCCAGATCAGTAAAGTTGGGAGGAGATGAGGAAGAGAACATTGGAAGCTACAATGCTTCCAGGCCATTGGGGATTTAATATTCCTTACACAGATCCCAATTAATTCAAAGGGGTGACATTTCTTGACTTTAACAACATGGCAAGCAGCCCATTTAGAAGGGCAAAGGAATAGGAGCCAAACTTTACTACAATTCAGAAGCAGGACAGACGAAGCATGGATTGTGCTTTGATGCCAACCAAAGAACTGACCACACCCTATTTGAGAAGCTGTCCACCAATCCTGCTTTCTGCTGCATGATTTCCCCTCACCTTACCTGTTCAAGAGCTAAACAAAAACATTGTTGTTTTGTTTAAACATCTCAGGGAAGCTGCCATTACAGTGGCAGAAACCCAGGTTAGTTTAAGCTAAAAAATATTTCGATAATTTATAGCACACTGTAGCCAGCCAGGCATTCTTAGCCTTTATATAAATCATAATAGGACTTATTTGCTTGGGTTATACCATTATCATTTGTTAAACTAGGTTTAAGGTTTAGCAATCTTAAACCTTGCTTTATGTGAAGCTGCCAATTGATCCTTATTATTCTGTGGGGAGGGGGGAATCTCACTCTATCAAACAAGAAAACTAGCTTTGAGGTCTTATATTAACTATAACAATCACTAATAGCAACCTCACCGATGCATGTCAAAACGGTTTCTAGCTTTGGTAGACACTGAAACAATTTAATTGTTTGCAGAGGAGTTCTGAAGGCTTCTAAAATATGGAGTGGGGTTAACCATTAATTTTGGACTAATATAGTAGCTACATGAATATTATCTAGAAGGAAGGAAGGAAGGAAGGAAGGAAGGAAGGAAGGAAGGAAGGAAGGAAGGAAGGAAGGACTTTTACATAGATCATATGTAGTAGCAATAGTAGTAGTAATAGGGCAACACAGACATACACGCCCATGAAAACTTGAGAAGACAGATATAGATAGATAGATAGATAGATAGATAGATAGATAGATAGATAGATAGATGATAGATAGATGAGCTTTGTAGAAATGGAAAAGGAAGAACATATGGAGACAGGGATGGAATGGAGACCTTGAACCCTGAACCAAAGCTCTGCATAGTACTGTTGAAGGGTAAGAAATGCTCTCCAGGGTTACAGCCAGTCAGCAAACCAAGGCACAAAAACAAGCAACACAATGATAACATGTCCTCAGGTTCTCTAATCTATAACATCTTATCAACAAATATGCTGATAAAGCAACCAACACACACACACACACACACTATATATATATATATATATATATATATATATATATATATATACATACATACATACATACATACATACATACATACATACATACATACACATATTTCTCTTTAACCAGGTTCTACCTATGTAAGCTAAGATTTCATGCAGGCCTGGTTCAATGAAATCTCATTCACTAGTTTCTGGCCTTTTTTTCTTCTAGCAGCCAGCAGACTCTTTGCTGCCCATTGGGAGACTAAGATAGATCTATTTCTGCCTTATAAGGCCTCTTCAGTTAGCCACACCCTGATCACATGTATCCTCCCTGTAAAGGTACAATATTTGTTTTTCTTTCTTTTTCGTAGGTTTTATGTGTATTTCTCTTTAACCAGGTTCTACCTACGTAAGCCAAGATTTTATGCACCCCTGGTACAGTGAAATCTCATTCACTAGTTTCTGGGCTTTTTTTTTCTAGCAGCCAACAGACTCTTTGCTGCCCATTGGGAGACTAAGATAGATCTATTTCGGCCTTACAAGGCCTCTTATAAAATCCAGAGTGCAGAGTGCTCTGTAAGGATTTTTAGAAGATTTTAAGCTAGGATTTTAACCAGAATTTTAAATATTTTAACTAACTTATTTACAATGACGTGGGAAAACACCCGAGATTTTAATTTTTTGCATATACACACCCACGAAAACTTGAAAAGACAGGTATAGATATATAGATATAGATATAGATATAGATACAGATACAGATACAGATACAGATACAGATACAGATACAGATACAGATATAGATTGCTGATAAAGAAATAAAGGGAGACTAGTATAGATTTATTTCAAGCTATTTAGCTCTCATCAGCTAGCCATACCCTTACTCAAATTCTAACTTGGGCTTCCTGCATGTTAGGCAGTTGAATTAATCTCTGAGCCACAAGTTCTCATCCCTTCATCAGCTTGAGCCAGGGATATATATATATGTTGTTTCTCCCTTCCCCCACCCCTCTCCTTTTCCACCATATTTATCTCTGAATTCCTATGTCTTAAGGTAGACATCAGAACCCTAACATGCTGCAGGTTATTGCACCATGAGAGCTGCACCACAAAAAGGGAGAAAAACTGACCCAATTTACGTAAACTATTCTAGAGTGGCAATGAGAAGGGAATCGGGTATTCATTAGCTAACATGGGTTTACAGGCAAACCCAAATATCCCTTGGAAGAGAAGGAGATCTTGGGAAAGATAAGCTTAGTTCTAACACTTTCTTCATCTCATTAGGCCAATTCAGATATTATTCTACCTGGAGCGCTCAAAATAAGAGCACTTCAGATAATTCCATCCATCGCATTCTTGTGATATTGGCTCCCTGCAGTCTTCACACATTCAGCTTGATTATCTACACAGGGGTAAAAAAATCTATGGCTTCTATGAAGTCAGGAGACTGTATTATGCATTATCGGTTTCTTGGCTCACATGGAATCCTACATATATACACCTCATTGTAGGCTTTTTCCCTGCAAAAAGCCCCAGTGAACATAAAATGCCTACAGAGAACAAGATTATTTGAGCATTTATTGTTCCAGGAATAAGAACACCTAAATGGAGTTTTCATCTTCTGTCTCTTGTTATAGTAATTGCATTGGTAAGTTTTCTAGATAAGTGGTTGGTTTCATGGCTTTTTTAAAAAATGGAACTACTACCAAGATCATTTTTTCTCCTTGCCATCAAATTTCACAATAATCAGGAATTATTCCTTACAACCTCATGTTGAATTATGAATATTCTTCATAATAAGATACTTTTTACTGCATGTTGCAGCATATTCAGTCAGGAGGGGAAAAGCAAAAAAAAAAGTCATATATGTGTAAATGTATGATTTTAAAAGCATGTTGCTTGAAACCCTAACAATGAATTCTGTGAAATGTCATATACACTTTTCATAACAATGTAGTTTTCATATCAACTTCATCCAATTTAAAGGACTATAGCTCAAAAACATGGGTTTCTATGGAATTTAAGGGGGTAAACTGTTGTAGCTTTATATATATTTGGCAGCCTATGTTGGTTTCCAATAATCTAGCCTTCCTGGAAATTTCATTCCACACTAGTATAGGAAGTTTGCACCCACTCCACTCCTAGAAGAATGGAATATTCTAGGAAATATTAAAGAGGCAGAATATTATATTTCCCTGGATGAGAAAAGGAGAGACAAAGCAGCTTCCTGCAGCTCCCTGCCCCCCCCCCCTTCAGCTCCAGAGTGATGGGATTAAAACATAGCCCTCAGGACATGATAGGATTAGCCCTCTACCCATCTCACTACATGGCACCTGGGAAGATTACATCACCCAGCAAGACTCAATCAAGCCTGGGACACAGACAGCCTACAAAGTTAGCTAAGACCAGTGGTGGGATTCTGCCAGTTCTAGGCAGTTCGGCCGAACCGTTTGTTAAATTGCTGGCTCGCCCCGCCCCTTGCCCCGCCCCTCTGCACCACTGGGTGAGGGGTGGGTGAGCCAGCAATTTAACAAATGGTTCGGTGTTTTTTTTATAATTTTATTGGCTTTGCAGCTGCCACGGGCTTCAAAGGGCCGCCCTACAGCTGATCAGTGTCAAAAGAAAACAAATGAGTAGCCTGCAAAAATAAATGGGTAGACCCAGCGGTGGGATTCTACTTCAGTAGAACTAGTTGTTAAGGAGATAAATAGTTAAGCCAGTGGTTGCCAAAAGGGGTGGTACCAGGGGCGGTGGGATGCCTTAGGGGGCGGGGCAGCAGGGGGGCACTAGAGGCAAAAGGGGGCGACAGGGGGGGCTAAGTGGCAAGGAGGGTGGCCACCACCCTTTGGCCTGTGCCTCACAGCAGTTACCTCCTTGTAAGCAAACAGCAGGAAAAAACAACTCCTTTCAGCTTTAGCTTAGGCTTGATTAGATCTGCCTCCCGACTCTCAGCTGATTCGCTCTCAGCTGTTTTGCGCAGGCTCTTTTGCAAGCTCTTGTTTTGCAAGCTCTTTGCTAGCTGCAAAGAGTGATATTTTTTCCCTAGCTAAAAGGAAACTGAAAGTAAAGCAGGCTCTGCTGCAACGTGACAAAATGAGGCAGGGAGAGAGATTTCTTTTTCTCTTTGCTCACCAAAAAAGGTAGGTGCAAACAATGGGAAATTTAGTTCAAAAGAGGAGAGTTCAAGATTTTAAAACACAAAAGAAAAAAAGTTCTATTTAACTAGGGAATTGTAATAATTGAGATACTATTAATTGTATATTATATTGAAAGCAGAAATGGTTAAGTTGTGGTTTGGAGGAATATATGGGGGAAACTATTTGGTTTATTATTATTGGTAAATATAATTAATGGATTTGTAAGAAATTGGATTGCATGGAAATAATTGGAATACTCATGTTCATATTGATTAATATACAAAAAAGATAGTTATATAACTAATTGATTTGTATTAAAATGTTGAATTTGTATTAACCAACTGCAATATTACATAATTAACCAATGTGAGGATGGATATAAAAATAGATGACAATGGGAAGGGGTATAATATAGACTAGAAGGGAAAAATTGAATTTGATTAAGATAAGAGATGAGGATGAAGGGTAATATTGGTTTTCTAAAAAAAAAAAATGAGGAATAAATATGGCAAAAAGGAAATATAGAAATTGTAAATTTAATTGAAATGACTAAACATTGTTTAAATTTGTGAACCGGCCAAATACTCTGTTCAAAGAAAACACATTGTATGTTTGTATTATTGCTATTTATTCATATTTGTTCTCTTTTATTCTTTAAAGTTTAACAATTCATTCTTTATCTTAATATTTTTATATTTGTTTGGGTTTGGCTTTCTTCCCTTTCATCTTTTTCCTCCAACCTACCACCTCTCTCTTTTCTTTCCTTCTTACTTTCTCTCCCCCCCCTTCTTCTCCTCCCTACTTCCTCTTCCTTTCTCCTTCTCCTCCTCCCTCTCTTACTCTCACTCCTACTCTAATTTCCCTTCCCTTCCTTCATCCCTCTCTTGCTGTATCATTTTATGCGTATGGACTACTCAGAGGGCTGAAAAAGTTATTTTTGACTGGTCCTCACACTTTTGACCAGTCCTCAAACTTACGACTGTCCTCACATTTTACGTTTTTGCCCTATCTTGTCACCATGGTGAAGAGAAGCAGTTGTGAAACGAGTGACACAGTTGTTAGGAATGCTACAATGGGCATAAATGATGACCAGTCATAAGTGCGAAGACCGGTCAAAAATGTGAGGACCAGTCAGAAATGACTTTTTTCAGCCCTCTGAGTAGTCCCTATGTGCATATGGACTAGTCAGAAGGCTGAAAAAGTTATTTTTGATCGGTCCTCGCACTTTTGACCAGTCATTGAATTTATGACTGTCTTCACATTTTACGTTTTGTGCCCTATCTTGTCACCGTGGTGAAGAGAAGTAGTGGTGAAATGACTGACACGGTTGTTAAGAATGCTGCAATGGGCATAAATGTGAGCATGGTCATAAGTGCGAGGACCAGTCAGAAATGACTTTTTTCAGCCCTCTGAGTAATCCCTATGCACATAGCCACACCCACCCGGTCACATGACCAGCTAGCCATGCCCATCCGGTCACATGACCAGCTAGCCACGCCCACCCGGTCACATGACCACCAAGCCACACACCCCCCAACGAAGTCACGCCCACAGAACCAGTTGTTAAAAAAATTGAATCCCACCACTGGCTAAGACCCCTGCCCCCTGGGAGTCTGACAGTCAATGGGATACATTTCTTGTATAGGAACAGGAAACTCTATATCCCTCTCTCCAGTCCATGTGCCTTTTTTGCCCAGGACTTCAAACCATGTGGTCCTGTCCACCATTAAAAACCATCTTTCCAATCGGCCACCATGTTTCCAGTGTCCTTCTCCCCATTTGAAACTGAACCCAAAAGGATATTTCTTCCAACACTAGAGAAAAACAAAAATATTAAATCAGACGTACAAAATCTTTGCACTGATTCTGTGAAACCTGCTTTCGTGTTTCCTTCATATCTACCTGCCCTGCAGATTCTGATCCTGATTTTAAAAAAGCATTTATATTTTCACATGCTTAATAATGAAAACCATGAGTTCTTTCCCCCCCCCATCTCTTCTACTGTTTCTTTCCAATGATGAGTTAACTGTTAGTAACTACACTGATGTAGTGTCTCTCAAACCATACAGTGATACCTGGGTAAATTATTAGTTTGTCTATGTGGTGGTGGTGGTGGTAGTAGTAGTAATAGTAGTAGTAGTAGTAGTAGTAGTAGTAGTAATGATGATAATAGTAGCTCTGATGTGGCTTGAGGTTTTTAAGGAAATAATTGAAATCCCTGAAAATAATTACCCAGATGTTCATAAAATAAATTCCTAAGATATATCTCAGACCATTTAGAAAGATCTCCCACTTTGCATGTGTTCAATTTCTGGCATTCTTAATTAAAATAATCTCTGAGGTTCCTAAATTTCTCTACCTGAAAATATGTTACTCCTTAATAGATTGAAAGAGAAAGAATACTGCCAGACTCAGCAGTTAGTTTTGGTACAGTATTATATGCACGTACATAAATATATATGGATATATGTGTAAATGTATAAGTATATACATTTACTCATCTGTACACGTGCAGCTACTTATTATAAGGCATTTTTATGTTTTCTGTTTAAATCACTTAATTCTTAATTCTTCCTTCCAGATTCTATCAAGGAAAGGCATGAAATATGTCCTTCTAATCTTCAACTACTTCCACTTACTTTGAGGAATTTTAAATAGAAACATTGCTAAAAAGAATTAAACATCCAGGACCTTTCTAGTCCTTCTTTGATATGATCTATGGAGCAATATTTGGTTACTAAAAAAATCAAGCAACATATGCTACATTAATAATCTCACTGAAAAGAAGAAACTTAAGAGTGATGAAAAACAAGCAGCTGCAAACCAAAGCAAAGGAATCTGAAGAAAGAAAGGAGCTGTTATTGCAGCCAGATTAAACAGAAGCAAAACAAATACTTCCAGGAAATCTACAAATCAGTGTGTAAAAGCAGCAGCCTTTCTGTGTAGCTTGTTCTCAGATGTATACTGCCGCTAAATGTGGATATTTTATTTAGCCATCATGGACTGATAAATAATGATCAACTATTCTCACAAAATTCATCATGCATTTATAAGAACATTGTTAGTGAATGTTCCAGTCTTTTTTGTAACTATTAACCAAGCAAAGATTCCTCTGGAGAAAAATGAGCAGGATTCGATTTGTTTCACTGTGCTCATAGCTACGTAATGGGAGAAGGCATCTGATTGTTAGCCAATCATTCAGAACCAGCTGTCTTTCTGATACTATTCCATTGGTTGTTAACATGGGAACCGATTGTGAGATGGGTGAAAGAAAATAGTTGGATTGGATTCTTCCTAAGTTTCTGTGTGGCAGCCGTCATGGGAGTCTGTATGGAGGAAAAGTGATATTATTTTGTGAAGCCAACATGAATTCCACAAACGTTACAGATGGTTCTCTCTGCCTTTTGGAAAAGGTGCTGATTGGAGCTGCTCTCACAGTTCTCATTGTTGTGACTGTGTGTGGTAATGTGATGGTATGCTTGGCTGTCTATCTCAGTCGACGGCTTCGTAGCCTAACTAATTGTTTCATCGTCTCGTTGGCCTTTACAGACCTGCTACTAGGCCTACTGGTATTACCCTTCTCAGCCCTCTATGAGATCTCCTCCCATGAGTGGCTCATGAACATTACTTTCTGCAATGTCTACGTTAGCTTGGATGTCATGCTATGCACTGCTTCCATTCTCAATCTCTTCGTCATTAGCCTGGATCGCTATTATGCTATTACAGCACCCCTCCGCTACACCACTGTGGTCACTCCTTTACGAGTCGTTGTAGCGTTGATTCTTATTTGGGTAGTGTCCCTTATGGTTTCTTTCTTACCCATCAGTTTGGGATGGAATACCAATGACACAAGTATCCAGAACCAGAATCAATTGAACGGGAAGCAAGAGTGCAAATTGGAGGTCAATGCAACATATGTTCTGGTAGATGGCTTGCTAACTTTCTACCTCCCCTTAATTATCATGTGCATCACCTACTACCGGATATTTAAAATAGCCAGGGAACAAGCTAAGAGGATCAACAACAGCACTTGTTGCAAGACAGACAGAACTATATTGCCCACAGTGAAAGAACACAAGGCCACTGTGACCCTTGCAGCTGTGATGGGAGCCTTCATAATATGCTGGTTTCCCTATTTTACTGTGTTCACATACCGAGGTGTGATGGGTGCAGTATGTGACCCACTACTGACTGTTGTCTTATGGCTGGGTTATGCCAACTCAGCTCTGAACCCCATTTTGTATGCTGCGCTGAATAGGGACTTCCGGACAGCTTATCAGAGGTTACTCAAATGTCGGCGAATAAGGCCAGATGCCAGAGAAACTTCTCTATCACATGAGATGAGAGACAAGACCTGCAATCTGATGACAAATCTATATGAAAATAAACATCTAGAGACACATACAATGAATGGGAAGGCGAAGCCTCTAATCAAAGAAACCATAAAAAGGTAACGTTCTCTGAAAGGCTGAATTATTACTGAGGTTGCATTAGAGACAGAAGAAAACTTTTGCATCCTGTTTAATGATCAGAAGGAATTGTAACCCTTTGGCAGCCTTGGGGAAAGCAGTATGACCTTTAAACTGCAATCTGGTCAGCTAGATTTGTCCTTGGGTAGTTTTAAATTGCCTAAACCTAGAGTAACTCCCATCGTCAAGCAAGCTGTCCAAAAGAAACGGCAACACCCTATCTGGGAAGTTGTCCATGAGGGCTCTGTCTCACAAATACTGCCTTCTGCTATATGATTTCCCCTCACCTTCCCCCAGTAAAGGTCATCTTGTTTAATCTCGTAATTATCAACTACTTCTATTGTCACTTTGCTCATCTTAAATTGCTCATGTTTTCCACCTGACATAACTTGTTTTCTTAACATTCAAGGAAAGCCTGCCTTTTCACTCTCCTGGTTTTGCTTGTCTTTGTTTTTAAAATGACTGGTCTTAAGTCATTCTTAGTTTCTGCAACCAATATAATGATGTCTACCTATCTCAATTTTGACATTGTTTCCATTGAATTTTCCTCTTCTGGACCCAAAGCCCATATGATATGTTTAGTATAGAAATTGAACAAGTATAGCAATAGAATCAGTCCTTTTCCAGTGATAAACCATTCTGGGTTATCAAATTATTTATTTTTGTTCATTTAGTTGTTAAACGTATTTGCTGCCTATCTCACCATGGGCATACTCTAGGGGACTTAGAACAATAAAAAGGAAGAAATGAAAAGAGTGGAAACAAAACACAAGTAAAATAATGGAATAATAAAATAAACAACGGAGATGAAAACAAGAATACATCAACATGGTAACAAAAAGAAGGCTGGGTGAAGAGCAGAGAGCAAGAGAGGGGAGGGAGTCTGCCATCAATCCAACAGCCACCTCCACTATGGAACTTCCCTATTTGGTCCCCAGGCCAACTGGCAAAGTCAGGACTTCAGGCTCCTGTGGAAGGATAGGACAATTGGGGGCAGATCTTACCAGAGAGGAGGATATTCTAAAGCAGGGGTCTCCAACCTTGGCAACTTTAAGACCTGTGGACTTCAACTCCCAGAATTCCTCAGCTATTCATCAGGTGGCTGAGGAATTCTGGGAGTTGAAGTCCACAGATCTTAAAGTTGCCAAAGTTGAAGACCCCTGTTCTAAAGGGCAGGCACGATGGCAGAGAAGGCTCTTTTTCTAGATCCCAAAAGGGCCTCTCTGCTGGCACAAGTAGAACAGGCTTGTCCTAGTGGAACAAAATGGTTCATCATGTAGTCTGGACCTATGTAATTAAGGATTTAAAGGTCGTAACCAACACCTTGAACTCTATTCAGAAGCAGACCAGTAGCCAGTGAAGTTCACGGAGCAGAGGTGTAATATGGGCCGTGCTAGGGGCTCCAAATTCCTCTCTCGCTGCCACACTTTGCACCAGTTGAAATTTCCAAATGATTCCAAGGATATCCCCATATAGAGCACATTGCGATAGTCCAGCCGAGAGGTGACTAGGACTTGATTAACTGAGTTATGAGCCAGGAAAAGTTGCAACTGGTGCAAAACTCTCTCAATTATACTTACCACCTACTCTTTGAGCAGGAGACATGAGTCCAGGAGAACCCCTAAGTTACAAACTGGGTCTGAACCCCTAATGCAACACCATCCAGAACTAAGAATGACAAAAACCCAGATCCCAAGGTTCCATGTGCCCAAAGCCATTCAGTCTTGCCATAGTTCATTCGAATTCTGTTGTCCCCCATCCAGGTCCCAACAACCTCCAAGCACCATGAAAGGGTAGTGACAGAGTAGGGAAATTCTGTCTCACTGTGCCTTCCTGGTCATTGTAAGTATTTCTTATTTTTTTAAAAAAAGAAAAAAAGTCAGATGTTGTGATATATCCACTGCTTTGAGAGACTTCCAAAGACCTGAATGATAAAGACTATCAAAACTTTTGAAGTTGTCTACAGAAAGTAGAGCTATTTTTAATATTCTCTTGCTGTTTCTCTAAATTAGCTAGGTGATCATATGTTTTCTTTAAATCTTCCTCTCTAGGAAGTGGGAAATAGATCAACCTTTTCCAGTTCTGAGTTATGCTGTTTTTTCCCACAATTGTTGCCAGAGAGCTGCCACAAACTTTATGGTTCCCTGGCTACCTCCTTTAATTGCTCCACCATCATGGGCTTTCCTGTTTGCTAGTTGTTTTCTAGACCATCTGACTTCCTCCTCACCTACCCAGTACAGAATTCAAATTAAAGCATTCCAACCAATTGCTAACCAGCCCCTCCAGAAACACATCCATTGAAGAGAATTCCACCACTGTTGGGTGACTACTAGTTCCCTTACTTAACTACTAGGAGGACTTTATAGTATTCAGTAAGAATTTCTGTAACTGAAAACCAGGAGTCCTTATCCTACACATTGAAATAATAGATAAAAGGACTTGGCCTCCTTTTTTATATGAAAAAATGTTATTCTATCCTCTGTGAGTATTCTCTCGGTGAGTCTTATCACTCCCAGTTTCTTCAGTTCCCTACATAGTCCTCTGACATTCCTTGTGGATACCCTGAATCTGTTCTACTTTTTTCTCTATCCTACTTACAGTGTGGTTCCCAGGCCAGTGTTAGGAATTATGGGAGTTGTGGTCCACAGAATTGAAAGTTGCTATGATTGTGAAACACTGACCCACGTAGAACAATTGTTTTCTACATTTTATATTTTCTGATACAACTTAAAATTGCTTCTGCTTTTTTGCAACTGCATGAAACTGCTAACTCAGTTTCTTATTAACTATGTTTCAAAATCTAGGCCTTTTATTTCATAAGCGAAAAATATAGACATACTTCTCTTAAAATTCATTCTGGTTTTTTCAGTCCATTTTTCTGACCTATTCAAAACTATTTTGTAAGTTATTTTTTTTAAAAAAAGAGAAAACATCCTAAAGTGATTAATTAAAAAGAGCAAGTGAAGCATTTCAATTCTTAGTCTCCTAGTTAAATAAGCATCTAAAAACAACATAGGCAGTTCTGCTTATTTTGATTTTAGAGAGATTGCATTTCTAAAGGTCCAGAAAAAGGAAGTGGGGATGTTGCTTCCCAGAAGCATTTAGAAATTTCAGATCCTTCAATTCAAGAGATATTACTTGGTAAGAACACTACAACTTCACTCTAGAAACTTTCCACTTGGCAGCTAGCTCTTATTTTGCTATCAGGTTTCAGGCAATGTCAAGAAATTTATTCTGCTGCTTGATCTTAAATAGAAAGGCCAAAAATACTTCTTATGTTCTGCAGATGCTTTCGGTTCTAGCTACCAGAATGGGTCCAGGTGTTACTTAATGCCATGGTGATCATCACTCTTCAGTTGCCGCACCAAACCTGGCCGTGTTGGGATGCTTGCTTTGCTTTAGAAATTAAAACCAGTTATATGCTGTATTGTTTTTATCTAAAAAAAGCTATGATAAGGGAAAAGCTAAAAACATTATGGACATCTATGTCCATGATGTACCGATCTTTTGCTCTAGGCACCACGTTCAGGTTACCATAGAGCTGGCTGGTCTTCACAGAATGGTTTAACCATTCACCACCGCAGTGAAGAACAGGAATTATCTTTGACATATGAAAATCTTCACATGTCAAGGGCAAACCTTTTATATAGCTAACATTTTGTTGTATTTTTCTCTTGAAAACAATGCCTCTGACAATCTGGACACAATGCTGTTATCTGTCTTTCATAGATCCATTTTACAAAAAAAAAAAGAACTGAAGCGGTACATATCCAAACAAAGAGCAGCTGTGCTTTTATTATATAGATATAGAATGAACTCAAGCATACTTATAGCTGATAGAAATGGGCAGTATGCTGTGTTCAGAATGGCTCATTTAATGGAATAAAATAAAATGTGTCATTATACACAGTTGTAAGCACAGCTAACTGGGTTCTTCTTGTGGCCCTGCTAGCTGCAGGGGGTCAAGGATTACTCTTATACTCTTTTATTATTGAAATCTGGATCTGTACCAAAAATCCAATTGTCTAGAGCAGAAATCCTGTGATTTTGGTTTTAAGACTGGAGATTGTTTTTTTTTTTAAAGAAAAGCTTCCCTGTAGTCTCTCTTTTTTGAAATCTTCCCTTGCTGTTCAATAAAGACAAAAGAATTCAAATTCCACCTCATCTGCCAGCCCCCAAATCTGTACACTTTACCCTATGTAATGTCCAGAGAAACAGCCAGATTGTTGTGGCCCATCAGCGGCCTGTGCAGTTAGTAGCTGATTCCGACAGTGAGGAGGCTGGTGTGGTGCTGCGCCAGCAGCCTGTGCAGCTCGAATCGGACAATGAGGAGGCTGGAGAAGATGTGGTGCCAGAGGCGGGGATTCAGCCAGGGCCTTCAGAACCTCCAGAAGCTCCCATAAGTGAAGAGGAAGAAGAGGAGGAGCCTCCTCTTGATGCATGAGTGCACAGAGCTGTTAAAAGGCAGGAGTGGCTCCTCAGGAGGAGGTTTCCTCGAGAGTAAGGCTTGGGGTTAATTGGCCACTCCTCTAGCCTATTTAAGGAAGAACGACGACTGATGCAATTTGCAGGAAACAACTTCGTTCATATTCCTTCGCGTCTTGATTCCAGAAACGTTTGATTTGGCTCTTGTTTCTCTCTTGTCAGTTTTCTGCAAATTGCTTCTGGGCATTCAGCCAACCACAGTAAGATTACGGTTATCTGAAATACTGTGCCTCAGAATTGTTTGGATTCTTGTTGGCTGTTAATGAAGTTAAATTAACAGTCCTTGTTCAGAAAAGACTGATTTAAACTGTACTTGTGTTCGAACAACTAATAAGAAAGCTCATTAGTAGTCTTTAATTAGTAAACTAAGGTTTGTACGGACTTTGTGTGTGCTGCGTTCTTTGGGGTCCATAGCTGGGGCAGAACACAGATCACATAGAGTACTGGTAGCAATAATATCTAATGCAGGTATGTCAAACTCAAGGCCCATGGGCCGGATCCAGCCCACAGGGTTCTTAAATCTGGCCTGCAGGACTAGCCTGGAAATATCAAAGGCCACGGTGCCTCTGCCAGCCAAAAACAGTCCCACAGAAACCCCGGGAGGCTCCCATGTGGCCCGTTTTTGGCCTCTCCAGCCTCCAGCAGCACTCTGCCAGCAAAAACAGTCCCCACCAGCAGAGTGCTGCTGCAGGCTGGGGAGGCTAAAAACAGGCCATGCAGTGGCCTCATGGGGCCTCCGCACACCCCATTTTCGGCTGGCAGAATGCTGCTGGAGGCCATGGAGACTGAAAATGAGGCATGGGGGGGCGCATGTGCCCCCCGTGCCCAGTTTCGGCTGGCAAAGTTCTGCAGGAGGCGTCCATCCCATCTCCTGCCCACTCTCCACCTTCTTCCCACCCACCCCCCCAGCCCACACAGGAGAACTACTATGCTGATCCAGCCCTTGAAGAAATGCATTTTGACACCTCTGGTCTAATGCAGGACTAGATTGATCATTCCTGTCATTACCAGAACTTTATGGGAATATAGATTCTTAATGCCTTTAATAACAGTCCCTGCTTTTATTAAAGTTATTGATCTTAGATCTGCGTTATTCTAGTTTACTTTCCACAGCATCTTTGTTCAATAAACACTTCATTAAAAGCAAACTGTTTATCTGCACAAATTATTTAAATTCAAGGGCAAAAAAAATACTTTTTTTTTGTTTAACTAAACGCTGTTCAATTGGATATGAAAATGGATTTGCTTTAGGAATTATTTCAAAGAAGAGAATTTTGTATACATTTTCATTGGAAGAGTCAGATGTTGCTACATTTTTATGTAGCTGGGAGCTGTATGCCCCTACATTTCACTGTACAGTCATTTCTTCAGCTAACCTGTTTCTCGATTTCCATTAAACCCTGAGGGAAACTTCATGAGCAAACCTCATCTTTGGAGCTTTTTCAGTGGTAGTACTTTTTAGAAATTACTGAAAAACTCTCTCCAATAAAGGAGACTGTTTGTAGTTCAGAGTTGAAGTGAGGGGTCCTCTTTGAGCTTGGTTGTTTTCTTGCAGGTGTTTCATTACCCAAAATAGGTGACATCATCAGTGCTAGTAGGGAGAAGGTCCCAAAGGTGATTTTTTTCAAGAGGCAATTGGACTTTCTTTGTTTTTCCTTAAAGACCTTTCATTTCTTATCCCAGAAGCTTCTTCAGTTCTCTTGGATGAGAAGCAAAATAAAGAAAATTCAGTTTCCTCTTGAAAAAAGCTCCTTTGGGACAACCATGACCTGTATGACTGACATTCTCCATAGACAGTAGGGAGAAAGGTTTGCTGTCAATGTATACAGTGGTGTGTCCTGTCAATCTTGACAGAAGTAGTCTTGGTGTTGGGTGCTGGGGGGTTGGCCTGTTTACCGTTGGCTTGTTTTTCAGTTCTTTGATTGAGATATTGTTCACTTCTTGACTGTTGGTCTGATGTTAATCTTAGTGTTAATCTATTCTTATCTGGGTGTTAATTGCTGGTGGGGAGGTGTTTTGATCTTTTTACTGAACAACAAGATGTACCATGTTTCTAGTTAATGGTTAGCAATCACTCCTAAATGTATATTTATATATACATATAAATTGTCATGAATCCATTTTATGCAAATCAGTTTTTTTCTTCTGCCCTCTTTGTGAAGGCTTCATAGTTCTTGAGGTTTGATTTTAGCAATCCATAGATGGTTATTCTAGGATTTACATGAACAATATTGAAATATCCACAGAGGTGTCTGAAGAAAAAGCAATGGAAAAGGAAAATATTTTTTATTCCAAAGGCATATTCATATTTAATTTTCAGAAACAAAATGAGCTAGTATGAAGTTGAGTATGATAATCTGCATTTTTAAGCAGCAAACAGAGTCTGTAACTTGACTTAACTGTCAAAGCTTCATGTCCTCCAATTTCATGTCTATTGTTTTCATAGAATTATAAAGTTGGGAGTCATCTTGTTCAATTCCTTGAACAATGCGGGATCTGCTAAAGCATTTCATAAACTGTCCAACATATTTTTGAAAACCTCCAGTGAAGGAACATACATTTCAAGAGGCAGTTTTTTCCCACTGGTTGACAGCTATGATATATTACCTGAATCTACTTCCCCACAGGTTCATGCCATTGGTTCTGGCCATACCTTTTAAGACAACAGAGAGTACATTTATTCCCTACTCGGTATGGCTTTTTTATATCCGGAACATGCTCTCTCTTCTCCAAACTAAGCTCTTTATTTTGGAGAAGTACAAATGGTTAATTTTACTTCTCCAAACTAAGCACACCCAGTTTCTCTAACTACTCCACCTAGGACTTGATATCCAGTTCCAAGTCTTGCTATAAGTGTTTGTAATATATTACTGTTATTATTATAGTTGGTTGCAAAGTCAGCCAGGAGTTTAGACAGGATTTGGCATTTTTATCCACACTATCAAACTCTTCCCAAGGACCTGGGATAGGCAGATATCATTCTCTGATGGTCTTAAAAGTGTCATCATAGGATGTAAGCTCTTCCAAGTAAAGCTGCCTTTAGCAATTGACTGATTTTGATTTTTTTCAATACCAATGGTATTCAAGTGTTGTTCCAGATGTTTTGGGGTTGCACCCAAGGTGCAATATCATTATTGGTAATATTAAATGGCAATCTTTGTTTTCCTCTGCCATGGTCATTCTACTTCTATCTGCAGGTCTTTGTATTTTGTGATTTTTTTTCTCCAGTTCTTTCTCTTCTATTCTGCAGTTTCCATATATTACAATATCCACTATCCAGACTTTTTGGGGTTTTTTTTACCAACAATTGTTAAGTATAAAATGTTATATGGCAGATATTTTTATGTTTGAATTCTAAAGTTCCAGGGCACTTTAGCTTCCTCATTTTCTTTTTTTTATATAAAAGGTTTTTTTTATTTTTTAAAACAAACACATAATACATCAATCCTTCTGTGTGTCTTCTCAGTGTTTCTTTGGTGACTTCTTCTTTTTATTATTCCTCCTATCTTCATTTCTCCTTGATAGTTTCCATTTCTCTGTTGCGATATTTCCCCAAAATTACAATACATTTAATATAACATTCTCCTTATTTAATTATCACAATCTTTATCTATCTCTCTTTTTTAACCAATCATAAAATTTCCCCCATATTTTATAATACTCCATATCCTCTCTCTCTTTAAACATCAAAGTTAATCTGTTCATTTCTACACAATCTAAGATTTTTTTAATTACTTCCCCTTCCAAAAGGATTTTCTCTGCTTTCCATCTTTGTGCAAATACTATCCTCGCTGCCATTATTATATGTATAATCAAGTATATATTTTCTTTATTAATTTTCTCTGGTAGTATACCCAATAGGAACAGCTCAGGTTTTAAATCAATACGTTGTTGGATCATTTCTTCTAACCATGTCTTAATTCTGCTCCAATAGTCTCTAGCTTCTGGGCATGTCCACCACATATGATAATAAGATCCTGGTATTTGATGGCATTTCCAATATTTAGCTGATTTGTCTTTAAACATTTTTGCCAATTTTTCTGGAGGCACATGCCATCTATAAAACATTTTATATTGATTCTCTTTATATGCAGTGGACATTGTTAGTTTATAGTTCCTTTCCCATAACTGTTGCCAACTATCGAGCTGAATTGAATAGCCACAACTTTTTGCCCAAGCAATCATTGTTTCCTTTACTTGTTCTTCCTCTAATTCCATACTAAGTAGGATAGCATCCTCATTTTCTATTACTTTGTCTATTTTATGGTCCCAACAGTTCTTGCTTGCAGGCAGATGGTATTTCTAGCAGATATTCCAATGTACCATTGTTGCTACTTTGTCATGCCGTTGTTTGTATTCGGTTTGTGTGTTCCTCTTGTAGCAGTTAAAGGGGTGGTCCACTGTTTCTTCAGCTTCTTTGCAGAAGCAGCATTTGTTACCTGTTGCTACCTTCTTATTATTTAGATAAGAGGGAGAAAGCTGAATCTTTTCGTTGTCCATTCGTTGTCTATTCTGATTCTCAATAATCCGAATAGTAACCCTTGTGAAGGTGCAAAATGTTCTCAGAAAAAGATAGCTGATGCATAGCAATTGGAAGGCAAAACCCCTTTCCTCTTACACAGGCTGTATACCTTTAATCTCCCTCCCCAACCAGTTTATACAGGACAGGGTCTTTGGTTCATATGTTCAGATTGACCCTGGAGGCAATGTTTAGATGACTGCTTTGGCCTGTCAGAAATGAGGAGTAATAAGCTCACTTTTCCTGCAGATATAACTATATTACCGGTTCTGCTCTGATCTATAATTCTGATTTTCCTCACTTGTTCTTCTTGAGTCTGGAACTGAATGACATAGACCAGAGCTCATGAAACCAAGTTTAGCAGCTGAAGTATGGTAATAATAGCCTGAAGATTATAGGAGCAAATATATTCTATAACTATTATTATTCTATTTCATTGACAAATGTTCTCCCTCATTCTCCTCCCTCCACCCCACTTTCTCCCATTCTTATTTTAACCTTTTCAGCTCTGGGCCTTTTCCTTAAACTACAGACAGGCCAGTAAGAGTGGTCACTGTGACAAAACTCTGACTGTCCTCTTCCAAAATCCACTGAGAACAGAAGGATACAGTTTAGATTTTCTTCTGGAGAAAATCTAGGGTTGCTCAGGTGAGTATCTGGGAAGTCACATTTTAGAATGCAGTAATCTTCAATTTTATTTTATTTTTTTGCAGGTCCTTATATCTGACAGGCCATATTAGTCTCTCGGTAATATATTTGTTAATTACTGTCTCCATGTGGGCAATAGTATGATGTTTGTTTTTCTTTATTAGGTCAAAAGAAAAATTATAAACAAAATAAGTTAGCAGGTTTGAAAACATTGGCTCTAGGAAATATCAGATACTAGAGCACAAACTTGAACTTTGCAAGACCAACTGACACAAGATCTGATATTGGAGGCGGGGTTTAGAAGTTTATAGAAGTATACCACCCTAACTTAAGATAATGTGATAAATTGATTGAAGTCCTCAGTCAAAAAGGAGTTAGTTCAACCAAAGGCAAACAACATACATCAACAGTTCACCGCTTCAGGTAGAGACAGACCCAGGTTAAGAATGACTTTTATTTGTAATTCTGCCCTTAACTCAGTAATTTGTAGGTACTGTAGGTTGGAACTTGTACTTTTACACAATGAACTGCTGAAAACAAGCTGTATATTAAATGTGTGTGGCTTCAACAGTACATAAAAACATTATGTGGCTTCGGTGGTTCATTAGCTTAAGGGGAAAAAATTGCCATCCACAATTTTTAGTAACAGGCAGCTTTTTCATAAATAGGGGAGTGTCTGAAAGTCGGACTTTCTTAACTCAGGAACTGCCTGCACCCATTTATTCTTCTGTGCCAAAGATTTCCTTGGTTCCATCTATGTGCAGATGACCTGTAGCTATTGGTCGCTTATAAGACATAAGTATACATTTACACTGAGCTCGTACTTTAAGTGTACAACATGACTTCTCATTCTATTATCTACTATTGGTTGTTTATCGTATGTTTATGCTCAGGCTAAATACACATTTTTGACAAGCAGTGAATATTGTATAGATTGTAACAATGCATGTTTTAAAGTGTGTACAGAAAGTGTCCAATAGGAAGGAATGCTGAACCGGTTATATCTGAAGCCCAAAAGGCTTCTAGAAGGCCTGAGAATGTGCATGAGTATAAAATGTTTTAGACATTAGTGTAATGTTACTTTGTCTTCAAAAGAAACTGATAATTTTTTATTATCAATTTTCTTAAATTCAACGACTATCAAATTCACTCTGCCCATCTGTATTTAACAGCATTTTCTCTCCTTACAATGCTGAATTCCTTAATTTTTCACTTCCAGAAAGTACAATTTTCAGAAACGTGACCAGACAAACCCAATGAATTTTCAGTTCCCTTCTAACACATGACGAAAGAGCCACTTCTGGGCTTTTAACCTTAAATCACATGAAAAACACTGATCATATGAAAAGATCATGTCTTCTACATTAGAAGAGAAAATGCTTTATGACACAAACAGCAAATCTAGACAGAAGTTTCTTCCCCAAAAATTGTTAAGGGGTAGTATAGTTGGACATCTGTAAGAGCATGAATGATTTATAACTTGGAATGCACCAAATCTTACTATTTCACAGGGTACTTTCCTTAATTAGGAATGTGATAGTTTTGCAAGTGAGGGGGATCAATCTTTCTGATTTTTTGCACAGTAGTCTTCATAATATTTGGGAACAATGTCTTTGGAATGCATAATTGTGGATTATGAATATCAAATGATAATGTTCTAAAATAGTGAAATGGAATAGGATTTAGAATAGAATAACAGAGTTGGAAGGGACCTTGGAGGTCTTCTGGTCTAACCCCCTGCCTACACCACTTCAGACAAATGGTTGTCCAACATCTTCTTAAAAATTTCCAGTGTTGGAGCATTCTGAGTCCAGCTGGAGATAGGGCCGTATATAAATCTCATTAAATAAATAAATTCACAACTTCTGCAGGCAAGTTGTTCCACTTATTAATTGTTCTGTCAGGAAATTTCTCCTTAGTTCTAAATTGCTTCTCTCCTTGATTAGTTTCCAACCATTGCTTCTTGTTCTACCCTCAGATGCTTTGGAGAATAGTTTGACTCCCTCTTCTTTGTGGCAACCCCTAAGATATTGGAACACTGCTATCATGTGTCTCCATTTGCTGCCAGTGATGTGGGAAAGGAATTAAATTTGTGGGGAAGTATTTTAAAAATCTTTTAAAATGTCCCTTCTTTTTTCTACCACATGGTAGATACATTTCATCCCTAAAAAGGAACTCAGAAATCCAGACTAACAAATGTTGGAAATCAGGCTTTGGGAAAACAAATAATAAATAATTAGCTGCTTGACAAGGAACTACTTCTCCCCAAATTTCCTATTCTTTTTCTGTTGAATGAGAGGTACTGAAAGAATATCACAATGTTATGTGATATTATCAAGGATAATTTTTATTACTTGCTTTACTTTATAACTGAGTGGCAATCCTGCTTTCTCCTTTTAATATACTCCCCATCCCTTGAAGTCTCCTTTCAGAAAGCACAGATTTGTATGCCTGTTTGGTTCAGCTGCATTGCTATGAGCAGGAAACTCCTCTTTGACATTTCTTGTTGAACATCTGCTTTCTATTTCTTTTATGGTTGTTGTTGCACAAGTATCCGTGTTCTTGTCTATCGAGAGTTTCAATCATCCAGGTCATGGTTGTCCAAGGGTGCTTTTCCAAAAGGCAACTGGCTTTTCTTGGTTTTTAATTTTAAGATATTTTGCTCCTCATCCAAGAAGCTTCTTCAGTTTTGAACTGAAGAAGTTTCTTGGATGCGAAGACTTGGGACTATCACTTTCACCAACTCATGTGGTCTTGCTAAGCTGTTTAAGAGCCATCTCAGAGTGTTTCACTAGCTGGGTTTGTTTGTTTGTTTGTTTGTTTGTTTGTTTGTTTGTTTTAGAATATCATTTGTCACATTTGGGGGCAACCTCAACCTTTTAGCAAATCCAAAATACAATTGGCATTCAATCTCTGCAAAGAATCCCAATGATGCAAGCTAAGAATTGCTTCTGGATCTTATTCATAATAATGGTGGAACCTGAGTCAACACCTGAAAATTCAGTTATTCAGAATTTAATCAAGATGTTATTTGCTAGGAGCCTGGAAAACCTGGGCAGGGTTTAACAAAATAAGGTCAGAATCACCTCTGCAAACAGTCCCACAACCCTGATAACATGCTCTTTCTTTTCTGCTTCAGTTTTATTGACAGTGTCACAGGGATTAAAAAACAAAGGTCACCTTGCTGCTAAAAGCCAGATACAATTGTTGTGCTGGTTCCACACGAGGCAGTTGTAGCTTTGCACGAGATCTCATGCAAATAAAATCCCTGCAATTGTGGGGAAGGGAGACTTAAGACTGTACTGCTATCAGCAGCTGTTTTTGAGGGATATGCTTTCTGGAAGCCCTTGTTTTAAAAAAAACTAACAGATGTAGTAAATCATTTGCCACCATTTCAGCCTTGAAAGTTAGATTTTTATGCGAGTGGCACTTGACCTCACTGTATCAATGTCACAGTTGGTACCAACCTTTTGACCGCATTCATCACAGAAATGCAAAAGCAACAGGATAGCAGTAATGGCTGAGGGACAGCTTTTGAATAAAAAATGAGACCATTGTGGGCAAAAGTGGAACTTTTGAACATGACCAGCTGCTTGACCAGCCCGTAACTCTCATTCTTGAGGCCAGCTTAGGTCTGTTCCACAGACCATTAGCTTTCTTTTGAGAAATATCCTTCACATTTCAAAAGGTCCAAGATTCAGAAGGAATTTCTCAAGAGTCTAGTTTACATCCAGCTTTGGGTAGCCCTCTGTTTTGACTTTGATTCAAGCCATTTGTCTGAAGAGAAAGAGCAATGACACATTCGGCTTCGCATCAGGGAAGCCGCTTCAATAGCACAAGGATAGTTTGACTGTTTTGTTCCTGTATCGGTTTCAACATTAGCTGAGTATTTTGTGTGATATATGTTTGTGATATAGGTATAGAGATATAGGTATAAAGACAGATAGGTGACCTTGGTCCAGTCATTCTCTCTCAGCCCTAGGAAGGAAGCAATGGCAAGCTACTTCTGAAAAACCATGTCAAGAAAACTGCAGAGATTTGTCCAGGAAATCTCAGAGAATGAGACATGATTGAACAGAAGGAAAACAAATATTAGAGGCACTGTATCTGCTGTCAAAAGACAGTGACATACCACAAAAGCTGGGAAGGAGACTCAGATATAAAGTCCTATAGTGAATAAACACATTTTAAAATGGTTTTAGTAGGGAAGGGCTTCTCATTCTGAAGATGGAAAGAGTTTTGTCATTAGTATCATCAGTCATGTTTAATGGGTCATATTGATGGCTTAATAAAGGGAGGGGTAGATTGTTAAGGCTTACTAATGTATTTCCCAAAGGAGCCACAGTAGTTTACCCAGAAAGGGGAGGGAAGGGCCTGAAATTAAACCAGCGTTCTTAAAAACAATAAATAGAAACGTTAAAATTGAGTTCATTTTAAGCAGAGGAAAATGAAATAAGTAACAGGAAAACTTAAAATCTGCTTGGGCCTGGAGTAGTTATTTTCATCTCATCAACAGATTGAAAAGGTCTTCAGTTCTTTTCTGGGAAAAGACAGTGAGGAGTCAGGCAAGCACGCTTGGGGAGAAATTTCCATACGTTAATGAGAAGATCCTACTGCTGACTACCACAGTGTGAGCCAAACTTACTAGTGGAAATACAAGCAGGGTTCTCCAACTAATCTCAGAGTATCTGTTGGAGACATTTGGAGGTGGCATGGGGCATGGGGAATTCCCGGATTATGAAGAAGCAAGACTTACGGTAAAATATATCAATGTGAATCAGCGCAACTGTATCGTTCGTTTCCAACATGTAGTCTGTGCAAATCATGGCAGTCATATGCACAGGTACCTTATAAAGATGTTAAATCCACATGATCCTTCTGGGCAAGTATCTCTTAAATAAAAATATAGAAATGAGCATGCTTGAATGCTTTTGAAACACTCAGAGAATACAGATATAATTTTCTCCAATATATCTGTTGCATATTACCCAGAAAGAGAACCTTATTTAAAACTCAACTAAAGATACATATTTATGATTCATTTCAATGAAAAGTTCTCCTCTGCTCTGGATTTTTTGAAAATTTCCAAAGCATAAAATTGAAACTGATCGCAAAATCTCTGTGCCAGAGATCAACTGCTGAAAAGTATGTCATGTTGCTTTTAAGCAAAATAACATTTTTGCCCTTAATGATCTTCTTAGAAAAAGTGGGTGCAAAGGAAGAACATGTGAGAACATGAAGTTTCAGTGAAATAAGTTTTCACTTAAAGAAATCTTTAAAGATTTTTTTTTTTGCAAACAACAAAACAGCTAATACTGTATGTGGCTTAGCTACAAATTGAACTATTTCATCAGATTGATTTATAGTTGTTTCCTTTCATGTTTCTAAGCAGGCCTAGCAATAAACACACTTGAGTGGTGTGAAACTTTTGCAAATAACCCATCATTAAAAATGAATGATGGTCATCAGGGTTTTTTTTATTCTTCTGTGTATTCTTAATAGTTCCCTGAGGCAGAGATGGGATTTGTTTATATTTATTTATTTTTAATGGCCTATCCATAAAAAGAGTAGTTTCAACTTTAAACGTTAACAAAATGAATTTTTACTTTTCCACTTTTTGTTCTTGTTGTTTCATTTCCTCTATGATTTAGGTTTTTTTTTTTTAGATTTGCTACAAATCACAACTGGTGCATAGCACCTGTGGAGTAGTTCCATTTTTCATAAGCTATTCCTCTTTCTTATACAAGGTTTTTATTACAAACTCTGAAGCTTGTTTGTTTGCTACTTGACACGCCTGACTCCATAGATGAAATTGTTCATCCTAGAGGGAACTGTTGGTCTCTTTTCCTTAACTCTGATTTAAAATTTCCATAAATTCTGCTTCACTTGAGAAAGTTTGTAAGTGAAATGCTTTATTAAATTATGATTAACCTCCTTATTTAAGAGAGCAATCCAAAAGTGATATTTGAAAACAATTCAGGCAGCCTCATAGCATTGAATAACTTATATCAGACAGAGAGCTATTCATTCATTCATTCATCGCAGCTTTTAGCATTATAGCAGAGGCTCATGTCACCAAAAACTTAGACAGTGACTGGTATAGGGCAAAAAAAACATATGTTTGCATTTCTTTCAGTTCATTTGTCAATTAAATTCATTGGTGAATATTAATTCCTAGACAATCACAAAATTATATTAAATTAAAGTAAATCTACTGTATATAGAATAAATAATTGATTGGCGGAAATGTTGGTGAAGCTGATGACAACAATACTGTAATATCGTCTCATAAACACAGAAACTGGGAAGACATCGGGGTCACAAATAAATTCCCAGGAGGTGATTTTGTATTCCATGTATAAGCCAGGATGAAAAGAATATTTTCGGGTATGAATGTTTAAATGGGAAAAATTAATAACTGTATGTTGATGTGGGACTCATTAGCATATATAACAGAGATAAAACAGAACTAAAGCTGTAAAGAGGTGCTAAATTATAGTTCAGAATGCCTGTATCACACCTCTTATTAATAAACATATGATCTAGGAAGAGACTCTGGAAGACTCGGGACCATTAAAACAAAATGTGAAAATTATTGAGAATTACCTTCAGTCATACATCTGTAATTGGGTTTTGTTTCTCCCTTCTAGGAATCAGAACCCACCATGTGATACCTCAAATTCTACTATCCTGCCCATCTGTCAAAGTCTTTGGTTCGGCAAAGTTCTACCCAAGAGGAGCGTGTGGATCCCGGTGTTCGAGAAACCAACAGCAAGTGGACAGAACATAGAGCAGCATTCTGCACCTCATACTGTTATCTATTGTGTCTTCTCTTAAACCAGCAGGTTTTCCATGGGATTGTATTCACAATGTATGTGAATGACAATGCAAAGATGGATTGGAAGTTCTTGTGTTTCACTGTTGAATGACATTTCCTGTAATAACAGTTGACTCTGCCATGTCACACATGTGGAAGAAGATGAAGAGGAATTTCTCAATATCCAAACTCTGTGGAAAAAAATCTTTCATCTACATCCTACCGTTTTGTTAAGATCATTCCTAACCAAGAAGAAATGCATGGGTAGAAGGAAGAAATACTGGTTTCACTCTCTCTACAATATTAAATTAATCCTGGGCCTGTATTCTCTGACAACCATACTATCAGAATATTTCTGATAATTCATTTTTAAGATGCCATCAGCTATTAATCTTTTTCTTTGACCTAATCTACAAAGGTCTTGAATGCCTTGCATGTCAAATATAGTTCAAATAACAGAGATTTTGAAAACCAGGAGTTCAAGGAATAAGATGGGAAAAGAAGGATGGGTTTGGATAAAGCAAAGAGGTAGAAGAGCCACTGCTTTCATTTACATATTCATGACAATAGAAGCTCTTCCTATTGTTTACTTTTCTGAAGTAAGAACAGTGCATATCTTGGAAATATTTCTTTCATTTAGACCCTCTAGAACACAGGTGTCAAACTCACTGCATCACGTCGCCATCGTGTGACGTTTCGTGATGTTTTTCCCCTTCATGAAGCTGGGGTGGGCATGCCCTGCACATGACACATTGGCCCATGGGCCGCCAGTTTGACACCCCTGCTCTAGAATCACTTGCACATTGTCAAAACATTCTGTAAAATACATTAAACTAAAAAAGGAGAATTTTGAATATTTAATAGACTCAGTTGTTTTCATTAACGAAATATTGTGTTTTGTGTATTTCAGTTAAAAACACTGAAAAAGAACCCAACTGTTGAAAATATGTCTTTAAGTGCTATTTCATATTGGCATTCTTTATCATTCATGTTGGGATCATTTGTATTGGGAACAGAAAAACTACGACCTTTCAAATTTTGCTCACGTGTATTCTCAGAATCAATGGGGCTCTTCTGGTTAGTTTGAGATTAAAAACAAATTATGACTGAAAGCCTTTAAAAGAGAGCAGAAGAGTTAGTAAAGATGTAGAAAAAGATGCTATTTTCAAAGCTTGAAGTGTTTTTTTTTAAATAATGTATTTTCACTAAAAGTGTCTCACAATAGAATGCTTTGCTGTTTCCAAATGCCATGTCAGCAATGGGGCAGTAATAAGATGATGCAGGGTTCATTGTCTTTCCTAGTGTATTCTTTTAATTTGTGTTTGTTCTTATTATAGTGTTGATCTAAAGCACAGGTGTCAAACTTGATCGTGTCACGTGATGTCACGTGATGTGTCGCAATGTTTTTTGCCTTTGCGGAGCTGGGGTGGGCCTGAGCGTGACGCATCTGGCCTGTGGGCCGCCAATTTGACACCCAAATAAAGGACCTGAAGGCCTTTATACTGAATGACTCCTCAGGTTCATTCTGTCCACCATCTTTGGAGCTTTTCTACAGTCAGAAAGTTCTTCCCTGAAGTGTAATAAAGATTCAGAAGGGGAGTCTGATGTCTGTTTCATCTCCAAGATTGGAGGTTCCCTTCCAAATTCAGAGAAGGGCTCTATGGCTCTTATGATGCTAACTCAGGGATCTACCATTTACAGGCTTATAACAGAGGATTTGATTCCTAGGTGGCTTCATCTTTTTGTGGTACTTAAAATTTCTTACCAACTCAACATTCTTCATATCCATTCAAATGCCTAGATTTAATTTAATATTAAATTAATATTGCTTAGTGCATTGTAATATTAAAGATTTAATATTGCTTAGTGCATTGTAAGCCGCCCTGAGTCTCCGGAGAAGGGCGGCATATAAATCAAATTTTTAAAAAATGGTATTCACCATGTTACTCTTAAGGTAAATACAGTGTATAGTATTTATGGCTTTCCAGTAACCAGATTCATTCCTAAAAATAGGAGCAATTTGACATTAGGATCTATCATCTTGAGAAGTGATGGGCTTCCCTTTAAGTTATTGGGCTGCCTGATCCCTTACATTTCTGAGAGTCTATTACTGTATGGGTTCATCCAGACATCATCTTGCCAACAAAGTCTGGCGTGTGATTCTGCTATTTTGTCTCAGTTCAGATAGATCTGCTGTTTTTTATTTAAAACATTTTTATACGCCATCATTTCCCACAACTTCAGGCAGTTTATAACTGAATTTAATAAAAACATTTAAAAGATGTAATTCTAAGTTTTAGATGATTTTATATAACAGACATCATATTGGCATTCTTTCATATGTTTATCCCAAAGTCTCAATCCTGATATATTTCAAAGGAAAATCTCTTCACCAGGGGAGTAGTTACAATAAGAATAGCAATCAAAACTGCACTCAAGCTAGCCAAGGATGGAAATCTTTTCTTTGTCAAAAGTCACATTTCCTTAAATATGGAAGGCATGAAGCAAACAAAAGTTGGTAACTCGCCCTAGAATCTTTTTTTTCCTGATATGCTTTTCTTCTTTTTGAATCTCCCTCATTTCTCTCTGTTATTTTACTTTTTCTCTTTTTCCCTTCTGAGACTCAACTCAGCAAAGCCTTTCTCTGCCAAGGAATAGCTGTCTGTCAAAGACCTGAACTGCAACCAGGCAAAAGGCCATGGGGAACCAACCCTCCATGTTGCCCATCTTGCAATAATCTTGATTTATAACAAACCTACTCACTTAGAATAAGAAACGGCAACACTTTTCCTTACATATTAAAATATAATGCATGCTCCTTTATAAAAAAGAAAAATAATTGCCCAAGGAGGGAGGATTTGGAGATGTTCCAAGTCTTAACTCATTTATCCCCAACAACTTTTCTGTTCCAAATGCTCCCATGGAGGTTTTCAGTTTGATTAGTATTCTGAAAGGAACCTTTCAGATTTGGGAATCACTAGCAAAACTGTGCAATAAAAGGCTTTCCAGTGCCACCTATTGTCAGATTTGTTCTCTATTTAATTACCTTTAGCACAGGTAAGATATTGTCTGTATGGTATTTGTTGCCTCACAAAGCATCTGTAAAATGCAGACATACTCAAAGGAAGAGGCTGACAATAATCTATTTATTAGACATATCAAAAGATAGGAGTTATCAGTTCCTGGAAATAACTATGCAGGCTATTGAACAAACTTTAACAATCTTCACCTTTCCAGGCCCAAGCTGAAAGTGAGAACTCCATTATGGAGTTGTCAGTTTAAGGGAAAACGCTTATTACAAGAATCTCTCATATAATTCTCATAGTTCTGATCTTCTAGGGCAAGACATAGACATTTATAGATATATCTTCTGTTTTGCTCTTCTTGAATTCCTTCATAAGTTCTTTTATAACTCTTCAACATGCATGGCATCAAATCACGGGTAACTATAGAGTGGTCAAAAAAGGCAAGATGGTCACCTGTGACCTTTTAGCCAAAATCCTTTCCCTTTTCTACATGCATTGCACGTGCCATCTTAATGTAAACAAGGACTGGGGATTGGATCTGGCAGTTAAGTCACTTTTTTTACACATGCACTCACCCTTTCAAGGGCACCCTTGCATTATACACAAGAAATCAAAATTTGGTTGTCATCTTCGAATGCCTCACATAATTTAAGTTATATGAAGGCAGATTCCTGATGCATCATCTTCTTCTTCTTCTTCTTTTAACAACCCTATAATCCCTTGCAGGGTGGAGTCTGGGCAACTGAATGGAGCTATCAGAGTGTTTTAATGGCCAGATGCCCTTCCTGTCACCAATGCGGAATTTTGTTCCGCAGATATATTCTCAGTGTGCCCAAAGAGAGAAATATCTGCCTCTACCTAGTATTGAACTCACAGCCTTCTGATTGTGAGGCGAGAGCTCCACCTCTAGGCCACCATGCCACTCCAGATTCCTGATGTGTGTTTGGGAAAAATACCCAAACAGGCATCAGGATAAGCTGGTAAGTCTGCATGATAGTGCAATGAACTAGAGAGGATTAATTGTATCATACATGGAGAGAGATAAAATCTTTAGTTTTTTTGTTTTTTTAATGAAATCTGTATTCTATTCATTCAGGAGTTTCTCCCACACACACCCCAATAACACTGTGAGGTAAGTTGGACTGAGGGAGCATGATTAGCCCAAAGTCAATCAGGGAGCTTCTGAACCAGGGGTGAAATTCTCCTGGTTGGGACCAGTTCGGCCAAACCAGTAGCAATGGCAGCCGGTGGTTTGGAGAACCGGTAGCGATGGCGGCACAAGGCTCTGTCCACCCGCCTGGTCATTGTTACTTCCTGGTTTTAACCAGGAAATAAACTGTTTTTACCCTCTGCGCATGCACAGAAGGGTTTGCGCATGTGCAGAGGGTCCAAGCGCATATGTGACACGCATGAGTGAGCAAAGCGTGCACATGTGTGGCGTGTGCACTTCCAAACCAGTTGGGAAGGTAAGTAGATTTCACCCCTGTTCTGAACCAAGATAAACAAAAACCAAGATTTTCTGATTCCTAGTCCACATCCTAAACACTACATCACAGTGTATCTTAATATTTGGAAGATGTTTCAGATTAACAATGACAATAATGTGATAAGTTAGATATTATGATAAATTGGAGTCAAGCTAAAATCAAATGAAAGCTTCCAGTCTCTTTGAGAATAGGTAAACCTGTTAAGAGTTTAACAAGCATTGCCATGAAACTCAGATGGATAGGATGTTGCAAGGAGACGCAGACCACAGAGTAGGCCAACAGAAATGTATACTTGGTGAAAACTGAAATTTCAAATCTTCATGTTCGTGCAAAATTCCAGTTTGTGCAAATGTGAAATGGGAACTACCTAGGTTTGGATTGCCGGGTGCCTTTTTTTATAGCTGCCCCTCTCTTTGGGAATTCCAGGTCAAGTCAGCACAAATGCATTGCATTTAACCCTAACCCTAACCTATACTATTTCAGATAAGTGACTATCTAGTCTCTTTTTAAAAACCTCAGAGACTAGACAGTCACTTATCTGAAATAGTATAGGTTTTCCTGCTTGAGCCGGGGGCTGGACTAGAAGACCTCCAAGGTCCCTTCCAGCTCTAATCTGTTCTAAGGTTACATCTCCTTCCTGAAGTACATGATTGGGCATCATTCAGCTGTGTGAACTTCAACTCTCAGAAATACATCTGATGTCCATGCTACCTAGGGGGCTTAAAGCCACATTGAAATTGCATTGCATTGAAGAAATCTGCAGTCTACGACATGATAATCTCCTAACCATTTGTTTATACTTTTTGTCTATGAGAACTCATCTTTGGCCACTGTATCCCAATAACATTTTTTTAAAGGAAAATAAACAAAAAGTCTTCATTTTTAAGAATTATAGGCTAATCTAATTGCAATAATAGCAGCAAGTGCTTAATTACCATTCAAAGAATCCTAATTTTAAGAAAGAATCATTTGCAGTGCTTTTAGCTATTCATCTTATTCATCAGATCACATTTTGGACTAGGTTTGCTTTTTTTTATTAGATCAGAATCAGGAAAAGAGTAGTTCTGTTTATTTTTATGGTGGGTCAGAACTGTCATTTCAGGAAGACATATGTCTCTTTTATTGCATCTAATGAGATTTATTCTTCTGGCCTCACAAGCTTCTTTCACATATTATTACATTTTTTTCTTAAGTGACATTAATGGACGCAGGGCTGATATAAGCCCTATTCAGCCATTCCTGTTACATGTAACATCCAGTAAGGAATCTGCCAATTTGAAAGTAGCTCTAGGGCACCTGTGCTTCCAGGACATCAATAGTGTTGGAGAATTGATCTGGATCATTTTCAAGTCCAACTTGGTTGACTTGATTGATTGGTGGTTATTTAGTTGGTTGGTTGTGACTCCCTTTCCCCATTAGAAAAAAAACTTGCCTCACTTCATCCACCAGCCCTCTGAGTAGCCCGTATATGAAACTGATCAAGAGTTTTTCCCTTTCCTTTGGTGCAGGACACAGAGATGTACAAATTGTCAGGCTATTGCATTTTTCTTTCATTTTTCTTTCTTTCTTTCTCTTTTCTGTTCAGGGGTAGAGGAGGGCAGTTGCTGTACGGCTTGGACAGCATAGAGCATTGGTCCCCAACCCCGGGGCTTTGGCCCACTACTGAGAAGTGGCCTCTTTGGAACTGGGCCACGTGAGCACAGGGTGGGCATGTGCGAGCATGCAAAGCTCACCTTGCACAAGTGGTGACCACTGGCGCTTGAGAGTGATGTTCCCCTTGTGCAATTGGTGGCCGCTTTTCATTCATGTGTAAAGCTCCCTTTGCAACAGTGGCAGTCACTTGCCCTCAAGTGCAAAGCTCCTCTCATCAAGCAATGGCCACTTGCCTTTCCGTGTGAAGCTCTTGCCTGCCACTCACAGGGAATTATCCCTTCTCTTCCCCCCCACCCCATCCCCACCGGGCCACCAGGCAGGGGTGAAATCTAAAATTTTTCCCTATCAGTTCTGTGGGCGTGGCTTGGTGGGGGAGGTGTCCTGTGACTAAGTGAGCAAGGCCAACTCAATGTCACTCACAGCCATGCCCACTCAGTCACAAGACCCCCCCCCACCAAGCCATGCCCACAGAACCCGGTAGGAAAACATTTTAAATTTCTATTCTGCCGCCCGCTCACCATCCACTCTCCCTTCGCTTTGGGTCAGGGGCTGGGGCCCAGACCTGCACCATTCACTGAAGTCCCGGAGCTGTCACCTGCTCACCGCCTGCCTCAACCGGGTTGGGGAATGCACCATTCCCCGACTCCAGCCTTGCCCCGGAGCCGCTGCCCACTCACCACTGATGAATGAATGAAATAAATGGTGTGCGCTTTCGTAGCCGGCGCATGGACCAGGGCACATTCGAGGAGAGCAGCTCTGGTAACTTTCGGGCACTTGCCTTCCCTGGCAGCCAGCCGCGGGAGAAAGGTAAGGAGTAGGACACACCGCGTGGCGAAGAGTGAGCGGGTAGTGGCTCGGCAGCAAGGCTGGAGTTGGGGAAAGGTACATTCCCTGAACCGGTTGAGGCAGGGGGTGAGCAGGTGGCAGCTCCGGGGCTTCAGTGAATAGCACGTCTCTGGGCCCCAGCCCCCAACCCAAAGCGAAGGGAGAGCGAGTGGTGAGAGGGCGGGGCAAGGCTGGATTCTCTTTCTGGGCGTGTCACTTCTGCCTGTTGGGCCACTTCCTTAAGCTGGCAGCTCTGCAGCCAGCCGCTTTGCTTTTTCCCTCTTTTTCCTCATGGGAGGCTTGCGCAGTGGCACCAGCAGAAGCGCTGCGGGGAAGTGGCCCAACAAGCAGAAGCACTGCACCCAGAAAGAGAAAGGCAAGAGGGGCCAGTGGACTGCAGAGGCTAAGGTGGGTAGGCGGAGCCTCCAGCTGTCATCGCTACCGGTTCTCTGAACTACCGACCATCATCACTACCGGATCGGCCAATCCGGTCCAAACCGGGAGCATTTCACCCCTGCTACCAGGCCAGAAAGGTTGCGGACCACTGGCATAGAGTGAGGCCTTTTAACTCCTTGTTCAGGTCAACAGAAGTAAAGACAGTTCTAGATTTCTGTCCAGTGAAGAAAGACATCAGTGGCAGATGGAAGCACCTTAATCTTTAAGTATGAGCAGGAAAAATGGGGCCCAGTATACTAGGTTCATATCTTGGCCATCATTCTTGGCCTCTTCTGCAGATGGAAAGGGATCATTTTTTCTATCACAGTTTATCTCCAAATTATAATCATGGATTTCCAGAATTTGGAATTGGAAGAGAGCCTGAAGAAAACATTCCTTTACAGACAGTTATATTCTACATATAGAGAGTGAAGATAATGGGGGTAACATGTCTACCTCTTCATTCCCTCCTCTGGGTCAACACACAAGAGATAATTTTGCTATACTGGCCACTTGTGTAAAAATACAATAAAAATAAAGCTTGCTGTGTATATTTAAGTATTCACAGACAGGCACATGCAAGCCCTGCTTTGTTTCTCTTTATGCAACTGTGAAAGTCACTGGGCCCATATAGTGATTCATTGACCACATGATGGAGCTATCTTCACATAACTTCATTTTAGGAGGCCATTATGCCCTTGATATACTTGTGCAAATGAGATTTTAGGATCAAATCATATGTTATTCTCATCAATAGATTCTTATTTAAAACAGTCCCCTGCATTATTTTAAAACAACTGCAGCAGCACCTTGACACTATTGGATAGACCAAATAATGATATGTGTTTCTACTATTCCATAACATCCTATATCCCTGATGTCTAAACCTCCTTGTAAAACAGTTTGAAGTCATGGTCAGTTCTCCCGAGAAGGCTTTTTTGGCAGTTTTTCCTTGGCAATTGTAATGCATTCCTCTGGTATCACTTACAGATACCATATTAAGTAATTGCAGAAATTACTTTTTGCAGTCCTGAAAGTATCCATCAGTCATCACCTAGTTTATAGGCATTATATGGCATAGCTCTCCTGCTATATAAAGACCTTTTTGTCACATTTACTCTTCTAATATGCAAGCCACAGACTTCTTTGGAGGATTATATAGGAAGTACAAAAAGTTGAGTTACAGGTCTGCTAATTGGAGCCAAGCACAATTGGTATTTCAAATGAGCTTAAAGAGCTACACTCACTCTTGATCTCTTTCAGTGTTCAGTTCAAAGTATTTTGATAGCTTGGAACCAAAGTGTTAAAGGATTGTTTATCAATCTACCTGAATTGTGCAGGCACAGAAGTTTGAGAGGTCCTCACTAGTGAGTTAGAATAGAATAACAGAGTTGGAAGGGACCTTGGAGGTCTTCTAGTCCAACTCACTGCTTAGGCAGGAAACCCTATATATCATTTCAGACAAATGGTTGTGCAATCTCTTCTTAAAAACTTCCAGTGTTGGAGCATTCACAACTTCTGGAGGCAAGTTGTTCCACTGATTAATTGTTCTAACTGTCAGGATTTTTTTTTTTAGTTCTAGGTTGCTTCTCTCCTTAATTAGTTTCCATCCATTGCTTCTTGCCTTGCCCTCAGGTGCTTTAGAGAATAGCTTGACTCCCTCTTCTTTGTGGAAAGGTGTTCCTGTCATGGGCAGGGAGTTCGACTAGAAAATGTCCAAGTCCCTTTCAACCCTATTATTCTATGTTCTAATTGCAAATAGCCATCCTTTGATGTCCTAAACCTGTGATGGCGAACCTATGGCACGGGTGCCACAGGTGGCACGTGGAGCCATATCGGTGGGCACGCGAGCTCAGCTCCAGCATGCATGCGTGTGCCAGCCGGGTGATTTTCAGGCCTTCTGGGTCTACCAGAAGTCAGGAAACACACTGTTTCCAGCCTCCGGAGGGCCTCTAGGGGGTTGGGGGAGGTTGTTTTTGCCCTCCCCAGGCTCCTAGAAAGGCTCTGGAGCCTGGGGAGAGCAAAAAATGGCCCTACCGTGCCATCACATGCCAAAAGGGGAGGAGCACGAGGATGCGGGGCACATAGAATTATGGATGTGGGCACGGTTGCATGTGACCCCACTGCACTCCCCCTGCTTTTGGCACGTGATGGCAAAAAGGTTAGCCATCACTGTCCTAAACCATCCTGCTAGATAAATCATTTCTCCCCCCCACCCCCCACCCCAAAAAGGGAATGGGGATTCTAGTTTTAGGTGCATGGGCTGGATCAAACTAATAATTCACAAGATATTCAATGTTTCCATATTAAATTGCAACATTCCGCTTCCTATTGTTTATATTAGGCTGTTTATGACACAAAGGTTTCAGCAGGTGGCAGCACCTGACTAACCTTGTTTGGTCCAGAAGTTAAACAGAACCATATCTGTTAGGACTTGGATGAAGACCCCCCGGGGAAACCAGAACTCTACCTTAGAATTCTGTGGAATCTTTGAAAGATGATCTTCTTTTGCAAGAGGACAATGACAACTCACTTCTATATTGTTGCATGGTTGTATCCATGTAGTTACCAGAAGTTAAGATTGACAAAGATGTGTTTTTAACTTTAGCATATGCAGATGGAGAAACCAGACTAACTACAAACGCTTAGTTGAATAATTTGACAAAGGGTGTGGGATAAAGGCATATTGTTTTATGCCATCAGTTGTATCACCAAGGAAGAATCAAGATATTCTTTTGTTGTCAGTCTCTCCATTTTATTTTTTATTTTTATTTTTAATTTAATTTATATGCCGCCCTTCTCCGAAGACTCAGGGCGGCTTACAATGTGTTAAGCAATAGCCTTCATATTTTTGTATATTTATACAAAGTCAGTTTATTGCCCCCATAATCTGGGTCCTCGTATATATTGCAAGAGAATAGATTCATAGCTTGAAAGTATTGTCAAAAAAGAATAAATGTACAGCAATCTGTCCATTGGTAATATTGATATGAGATAGCGAAAGCACTGAATCACAAAAAATCCTGTGAAGGAAAAGTTGATCCTGCTTTTGTTTCTTAGATGCAGTTTGTACAATTTAAGGATGTGATCCAAGGTCAGCATTATTTCTGGAGAAATTCCAAAAATTTATTGGTTGCAATCTTTTCTTTAACCTGATCACAACATCAATGTCTTCTCAAGGCCCTCAAAAGTGGAGATGCCACAAGATTCTAAGAGAGCTATGGGATAGAATGGGAGATAATAATAATAATAATAATAATAATAATAATAATAATAATAATAAT
>WNWU01000012.1:32586720-32665502 GCA_012654045.1 Ptyas mucosa
ATAATAATAATAATAATAATAATAATAATAATAATAATAATAATAATAACAACAACAACAACAACAACAACTTTATTGTCATTGTATGTGTATACACAGTATACCCATACAACAAAATTCACTTAACACCCAAAGACCAGGTCCAACACACATAACAATCCCCAAACACACCCCCACCCACCACAAATTCCCTACCCCTAAACCACCCAAACATCCACACAACAGACCAAGTAATGCTGTCCAACAGCTCACTGATGATGGCCCTTTATTGTTGAGTGCAATTATAGCTTTGGAATAAAAACTGTTCAGAAAATGTGTGGTCTGAGTTTTAATTGTTCTGTATCTTCTGCCAGAAGGCAACAGTCATAGGGCCCAGTTATCTACGAGACCGCCTTCTGCCACCGACAACCTCCCATCGACCCGTGCGCTCCCACAGAGAGGGTCTCCTCGGGGTGCCATCAGCCAAGCAATGTAGGCTGGTGACCCCCAGGGGGAGGGCCTTCTCTGTGGGAGCTCCTACCCTCTGGAATCAGCTTCCCCCTGAGATAAGAAAAATCCATGACCTCCGTGCCTTCCGCCGGGCCCTTAAAACATTTTTCTTCCAACAAGCCGGGCTGGCCTAAGTGAAGCCTTTTAAATGATTTTAAAATGGGGTGTTTTTTAAATTTCTGGGCCAAATTTAGATATTCTTTTTAATTGGTTTTTAATTGTTTATATTATGTGTTTTTACTTGGCTGTACACCGCCCTGAGTCCCCAGGGAGAATTGCGGTATAGAAATCTAAAAATAAATAAATAAATAAAAATGATGTCAGTAATTGGATCAGTGGCCTAAAAATAGTTCATAGAATTGTGCAGGTGCAAAGAACAATGCAAGCAGCAAAGAGTATTAGAATTCAGAAACTGACATTAGTGAATGGGTTTCAAGTGCAGTTGCCGATTGTGAGTCCACCAGTGAGAATGTGACCTTGTGTAAGCAATCCCAGAAGAAAAGTATAAATTGGAAATAAGACAATCAGTGTCATGGCCCCATTGGATCCTGGTTTGGAGGAGGAGGAGGAAGATTTGGAACCAGGACCATCCGACAGGGATGGCACGGCTCCCCTGGAATGTTTGGAGAGATCAAATGTCCTAGGCCCCTCAGGCATTGAGGGAGGTGGTCAACCAGTCGGGGAGTTGCCTGCCCTCACAGACACATGGGGGGATCACCTGCACATATTGACATCTGATGAAGAACAGCAGCCTCCCCCACTCGATCCAAGGGCACAGAGAGTAGAGCGGAGGCGAGCTCAAAGGAGGTCTGTGAGGCTACTCGGGAGAAGGTCTCCCCCATCCCTCCTCACAAGGAACACAAGGATTCAGTTAATTTAAGGAGAAGCCTGGGGAGCTTGTTTTTGTCGGGAACAATTGTTTTGCTTTGGCATACACTTCCTCGGCCTTGGAGAAACTCTTGATTGGTGTTTCTGCCTGTGGAATTTGACCCTTGCTTGTGGACTTTTGCCCTTGCCCTTTGCACCTGGAATCTTGTATATGACTTATGCACCCAAAAATGAGGTGCTTTGGGGACTTGTACCACATTTTTAGACTTCCTCTCTGCCTTTGTGATTTGACTCTGGCAATTATTGGCTTTGTTTGTAGAATTGTGGGTGGCTGCCTTCGGGGAAGATTGGGGTAGAGCTTTGCCGGCCGTTGCAGGGCCATTTGTTGTAGAACTAGCAGAGCAATAAAGAATTCTATGGAAGCCTGCTCTGCCTAGGTGACCTGGATCAGAACAATCATAATTAAAAATAGGACTCAATTGCACTGCTATTCACTCATCTCTATGCATTGTACTAAGTGGATGGTCCAAATTGGTAATAAGAGTTTTTATTATGGCATGAGATACATAACATAATTCAACTGGTAAATAAATATTTAGTGTAGAATGAATTTTGGAATAAAAATTAATTTTAAAAGGCCTTTAAAATGGAGATGATGAGAAAGCATATCCAATGTTGCTTGTCTTATTTGCTGAAAGACCTGTATTCCTAGGTTCATACAGATGACTGGAGGGGTTATTTAACTGGGTCATCCTTGCACTCACTGAACTCATTTAGTGATCCAGGATTGCAGAAAGTTTGAGAACAGGGTTGTAGGTTTCATTCCTAAGACTGTATCTCCTGATGGGCTAGAAATACATTGTTCACTCATGCCAGAGGAAGGTGAGGGATTTTAACCTAGTATGTTGGGGCCTTCTCAAAAGTCAATTTGATCATGCATGCATTTGCCTCTGGATAACTGTATTTGGTAAGGTTCTGTGCCTGCCGCTGAAGCATTACCATGAGAGCAGTGGTGGGTTGCCCCCGGCTCGGACCGGTTCGCAAGAACTGGTAGTAAAACCGGTGGAAGCTCTGCCCACCACCCCAGATGTCATCATAGCACCGTGATGGCGAACCTATGGCACGCGTGCCACAGGTGGCACGCGGAGCCATATCTGTGGGCATGCAAGCATTGCCCTAGCTCAGTTCCAGCACGCATGTGTGCGCCAGCCAGCTGATTTTTGGGCCTTCCAGGCTCACTGTAAGTCGGGAAACGGGCCGTTTCCAGCCTCCAGAGGGCCTCCGGGGGATGGGGAAGGCCTCTGGAGCCTGAGGAGGGCGAAAACGGGCCTACTGAGCCCACTGGTAACCTTTTTGTCGTCGTGTTCCAAAAGCAGGGGAACGCAGTGGGGTCACGCACGCATGCGGAGGTGTCATGCGTGCATGCATGGGGGGGCACTGGGGGGCATTGAATTATGGGTGAGGGCACACGAGGGCGTGGGACCCCCCGCTCCCCCCATTTTTGGCACACGGGTTAGCCATCACTGTCATAGGCGATCTGAGCATGTGCATGCGATCCCGTTGCGAACCAGTAGTAAAGGTAAGTAGAACCCAACCCTGCATGAGAGAGATAGTCTGAACAATGATGTGGTCATGGTGAAAGTGAGGAATAACAGAAAAACAGATAACAGAATAATAGATTTGGAAGAAACCTTGGAGGTCTTCTAGTCCAACTCCCTTCTCAGGCAGGAAATTCTATACTATTTCAGATAAATGATTGTCTAGTCTCTTCTTAAAAACTTCCAGTGTTGGAGCATCAATGAATGGCTCTCCAACAGCATAACCAAAATCATAAGGCCTCTTCAAATGTCTCAAGACAGCATTTGGAAAAATTATCACCAGGGGCAACCCTACAAATAGTACACTTTAATTATGTATCACTAGGAATTCTCTGAAAGATAATGAACGTAGCACTCAGGACTTTGTTGGAGCTGCTGAGAAGCAAGTTTAGCGATCTACCTTCTCTCAAATGGTTTTTGGTTTTTTGGAGTTTTTTGTCTACCATAACATTCCAGACATTCCAGACCATTAAAAAAAGATTGGGGACTGCTACCAATTAAAAATATTGGTTAATCATGCCATCTTTTCCTTTCACATTGATTTTTATTTGTAGAAAAAAAACGAACAAAAGGGATTTGCTGAGGTTTAGAAGTGTTATACACCTGGAAGATGATAATGCTGTCTGGATGAGGCAGCTGGATTGGCCTTTTAAGGAACCCAGAATTCTTAGAGAATTGCAAAGGTAATTTCTGTTGCAAGACCATTATGGCTTCATTGTCCTAAAGAAACAAACACTTGAAAACAATAGTTCATTTCAATCTAATACATCCCACAGGATACATTTCTCAGAAAACCAATGGCAATAAAACAAACAAAACTTCATTTAAAAAAGCACAATGCAACTTTGGGGTTTTAAAAAGCAAAGAAAGCAAAAATGTGGCAGAGAAAATAAACATTATGAACTAATTTCAATCCTAGTGAAGAAAAGATTAGATTTTTCCCCCACAAAAAAATAATGGAGAAAATGGTCAGGATAGATTTGGTGTCCACAATTGTGATACACTGGGACTATGATCAAACATAGAATATTTTCCCTGTTCTGTAATTTTATTGCTTCTTAAAGGCTGAGCAAATGGCCAAAATGTTTAGAGAAAGAGGGAGCAAATAATATAAGCATGATAAGGCAACACAAAATGTTAACAAGGCAACACAAATGTTAACATGGTTAAACTGAAGGCTGCAACGGAATATTTATACCATTAGTGGGGACCTGTGGTCATCCCAATATTGGTGAATCAAACTCTAAATAGCAAGGTCGATGGTGAAGAATGCTGTGAATTGTTTGAGGACAGGGCAAGGCCTAAATGCTTTCAAAGGCTATTAGCACTGCTCTACTGAGGGTCAACTGGAAGACATTTTGGATTACCTGGATTCTGCTTTAAAAACACTGCATCCACTGGGCAAGACTAAGCTGAAATGTGAATGTTTGAATGTTCTTTCCACTTGTTTTCTTCTTCACATATACTGAACACACAAAGAAGGAGAATAATACTGGTTGCCTCTATTTTTGTCCTCAGATCATTCAGAGTATGTGTATAGGAAGCTTCCACATATCTGTAGCTGGAATAAAAGGGTTTAACTTATCTTTTGTTCAATATCTTACCTTCATGACTGACAATCTCTCTATCAGGGTTCCAAGTAACACCCCCAAAGAAAGAAGACTCTGAGGCTAGAAATTCTTCAAAGTTCCATTTTATTAGAGATGTCATACTGGCACATCTGGGAAAACTCGGATCTGAAAGCTTCTAGGTTTTCCCCACCCAACAGAAAGCCTAAGTCCCTGCCCAGCACCCACAAGTTCATCACATGGTCCAATCACAGAACCGTCCCAACTGAAGAGGCCTCTCAGTTCCAGCCCTCCAGGTGCAGGGCAAGATGTCCTTAACTCTCTGAGAAAAGAATATTATTATGACTATATATCGCCCATGCTCCGTACAATCCCTGTTATAGCGCAGGAATAACGAGAGGCACAAGCAAGCTAGTGACAACAGCTCTTTACTTCAGGGTGAGACTTCAGCAAAGAAACACAGGCAACAGCCCTCCTTATATACAATTCTGAAACACCCGCTAACCAATCACAAACAGTTCCTAATTCAAATCTCCCGCTCAAATAGATATATACATAACACCCCTCCATTCCCAGAAAACACTTAGTCTACCAATTTACATTTTTACATACAAAATCACGCAGGTGACCAGGGCGTGATCTCACTCTGGTTGACCTGCGCGGTTCAGTTGTTGGTGAAGCGTCGAGCTGGTCAGAGGGGCCTGTTGTCTCTCCTGGCTCCGCCAATGGAATCTCCTGGATTTCTCCTGAGGCGTGGTCTTCCCTGGCAGGGAGTGTCGGGTCAATGGGGCGGTGCTGGAGCCTAGGCTTGCCAGATACGTAATCCGGCTTACTCGGGCTTGAGGTAGCTGTGGTGGGAAAACTTTGGCAATCAGGATCAACAATATTTGGATATTCTGTGTCTTCACAATCTAAAAGTTTTCGCAGTTGATCTATATGTCTCCTCCAAACCTTCCCCTGCCCTACATCTACTGTATATGATTTAGGACCGGTGATTCCCACAATTTTTCTGGCAACCCAAAGTGGCCCATTGGCATAATTTCTAGAGAACACTGTGGTGCCTATTTGAAATTGTCGTAGTCCTATTCCTTCCCCTTTAAACGTGTCTTGAGAGTAATTGGGTATAATCGGTCTAAGATACACCTAAGTTTCTGGCCCATTAGGAGTTCTGCTGGATTGCGTCCTGTGGCAGTGCATGGGGTGGCGTGTTGTATTGCTAGGAACTGGTCGATCCTAGCTTGCCAATCTCCTGCATCGAGCCAGGAGACGGCCTCTTTGGTGGTTCTTACAAAACTTTCAACAAGGCCATTAGAAGCCGGATGAAACGGGGCCGATAAAGCGTGTCTAATTCCTAACTCCGCCAAATAGCTTTCAAAATGTGTGGCCATGAATTGGGGCCCATTGTCTGATACGAGGGTATCAGGCAATCCGTGGGTTGCAAAGAGTTTCCTGAGGACCTTGATTACTGCTTCGGACGTGGTAGATGGCATCAGAGCTATTTCCAGCCACTTAGAGAAAGCGTCAACAATTATTAGGAAATTTTGTCCGTGAAAAGGTCCCGCCAAATCTATGTGAATCCTCCCTCATGGCCCTTTTGGTCTTTCCCACTCTCTGACAGGGGCTGAAGGGGGATCCGGCCGGGATTTGTGACATAGCCTACACTTGCTTACCCATTCAATGACATCCTTATCAAGTTGCGGCCATCACACTTAACTCCTTGCTAGACCTTTCATGCGGACTATACTAGGGTGCCCCTCATGCAAAAGTTCCAGAACCCTTTGCCGTAACTGTAAGGGAATTACCACCCTATCACCCCATAGCAGGCAACCCTCTTGCATAGACAATTCGTTCTTCTTGTTAAAGAAAACTTGAAAGTCTCCATCGTCTACCTTGGTCGGCCACCCCCTCATGACCCAACCCATAACAGTATGAATAACAGTGTCTTTGGTAGATGACCTTGCCACCTCGCCCAATGTAAGCGGCCCCAAGGACACAACATCAATCAACAATACAGAGGCTTCTGGTGTAGGGTCTTCCAACAAGTCGGGAAGAGGGCAGCGACTGAGGGCATCTGCGTGGCCCAGAGTTCTCCCGGGCTGATGTACCAATCGATACAATTAGGCGGCTAGGAAAATAGCCCACCTGGTCATCCGGGGGGAAAGGGCGGTGGGGGTAGGCTTGTCCCCGGCTAGGAGTCCCAAGAGCGGCTGGTGGTCAGTCACAAGTTCAAAAGTCCGGCCAAAAAAATACTCATGAAATTTTTTAACACCCGCAATAGCCGCTAAGGCTTCCCTGTCCAGCTGATTGTAGTTTCGTTCTGCGCTGGACAGGGTGAGAGAGTAATACGCAATGGGCGCCTCTGACCCATTCAGTAGTCTATGGCTCAGCACAGCGCCCACTCCAAAAGGGGATGCGTCGCAAACGAGGACAAGTGGCAAATTTGAATTGTACTGGATTAGGAAACTGTCCTCCGATAAGAGTCTTTTTACAGCCTTGAAAGTGGCTGCCTCTGCCTTGCCCCAAACCCACAGAACGTTTTTAAGGAACATAGTATAAAAGTTCAAAAGTCCCAAAAACACCTGCAGTCCAGCCTTGGAAGTCGGTGTGTGGGCGCGTTTTTGATAGCCCTAACTTTGCTTTCAGTGGGGTGGATGCCTGACCCGTCAATTCGGTAACCCAAAAATTCTACGGAAGGAACTGCAATCATGCATTTGTTTTTCTTAACTCACAGTCCCGCTTCCCTAAATTTTAAAAGTACTTGTCGCACTCTGTCCTTAAGTTGTGATTCATTTTGGGCACTGATGAGGACATTGTCAAAATAGGGTACCACCCCCGGCAGTCCTTGTAGCAGTCGCCCCATGGTGCTTTGAAATAGCCCTGGTGCTACGGCTAACCCCAAACTGGAGCCTGGTGCATTTAAAAGCCCCTCTGTGAGTTATGATGGTTTGCGCTTCTGCAGTAGCGTCATCGACCAGCAGCTGCTGGTACACCTGCGCCAGGTCTAATTTCATGAATATTTTGCTGGGCCCCAGGGAATGAAGTAAATAGTGAACAACCGGCACAGGATACGCGCTCTGCTGGAGTGCCTTGTTGATTGAACATTTAGAGTCTGCGCAGATCCTTATGGATCCGTCCGACTTGACTGGCATGACAATAGGGGTCTCCCATTTAGCGTGATCTACTGGGACCAGGATCTCCTGCCTAATGAGTTTGTCCAGCTCTGCGTCAATTTTGAGTTTCAATGCAAGTGGCACCCGTCTCGGTTTGAGCCTAATTGGGGCTACCTGAGGGTCTAAATTAAAGGAAATAGGGGTCCCCATGTACTTGCCCAGCACCTCTCCGAAAATGTCCTGGAATTCATGTAGGAGGTTGTCTTTGAGCAACAATCCGCTGAGACTGTGAACGCCCATGAACCCCATGCCCAGGGCTCGGAACCAAACGAGGTCCAGGAGACTTGGAAGCGGCTTGCTGATGATTGTCAGGAGTAGCGATTCTCGAAACTCGCCGTAGGTGACCCAGAACGTGCCCACGCCTTCCACTGGAACTTGGTTCCTTGATAGTCGAGGAGGCGAACTCGTCATGACAGCTGGCTTTTCTTGAACGTAGGGAAAAGAGTCTTTAGCGTTGTCCAAGACATGATTGATAAAGCTGACCCGGTATCGATCTCCATTTCACATGGCTTCCCGTCGATTTCTACCTGGGTATATACTTTTTATTCTGCAGCCGTTCTGGCTTGGCCTATTCTTGTGCTGTAGGCTTCCCGCTTTTGATTTTCACGCTGTTTTTCAACACCGCCATTTCTAGTTGGCTGTTTTGAGCATGTTGGCTCTGATTGGTCATGGCGGTCACGTGGCTTGATGCCACTCAGAAATGGAGCTCTACAGACTCTTGCCAAATGTCCTTTTTTCTGGCAGCGCCTGCAAACGGTGTCTCTAAATTTACAAGTCTGTCTTTCGTGAGCCCCACCACAGCTGGGACAGTTTTCTCGGCGGCTATTTTGCCCATTTTTTTTTTTCTTTCGGTGTGGAAGACATCCTCGTCTGACTCTTCCTCAGTACTGGTCTGCACTTCTTCTCAGTGTATAGGCGTTGATTTTGGGGTGTCTTTTGAAATTGGCCGGTGTAGCGTTTCAGCAGCCTTTGTGGAAGATTCGTGTGCCCTTGCTTCATCTAGAGCGCCGGCTAGGGTCAAGTCTGGTTTCGCGAGTAGTCGCCTCTGTAACCGCGTATCTCTAAAGCCATAAATTAGTTGCTCTAGGAGCACGTCTTCAAGGTCTCGGTGATCACAGTGCATTGCGGCTTTCCGTAGGCTCGCCATGTATGCGCTGACCGGTTCTCCCTCTTTTTGTACTCGTTGCCGGAACTCATAGCGTTGTACAAATTTTGAAGGAACCAGAGCGTAGTGAGCCCTGAGGGTGGCTTGTAGTACAGCCCAGGAGACGGTCTGGACCGGCGTTGGTTCACAGAGGGATTCGGCCATTTCGAAAATGTCGGACCCGCAGTGGCTCAAGAATAGAGCTCTCTTTCGGTTCGCTGAAAGACCTTGCATCTCACTGGCCTCCAAGGAACACTCAAACCTGGTCATATACGACCCCCATTTCTCCCGGGCTTGATCGAAGGGTTTTGGCGGGACATAGGCAGCCATCATGGTATTGCCTTTCTGTTGTCCGCTCATCACCCTGGCTGAATTTCCAAGCTCTTTTTGTTCGCTTCTTGTGGCCCCTATCCCACCTTCATCGCCAATGTTATAGTGCGGGAATAACGAGAGGCACAAGCAAGCTAGTGACAACAGCTTTTTACTTCAGGGTGAGACTTCAGCAAAGAAACACAGGCAACATCCCTCCTTATATACAATTCTGAAACACCTGCTAACCAATCACAAACAGTTCCTAATTCAAATCTCCCACTCAAATAGATACATACATAACAATCCCCTCTCCCAATTTCCCACTGTAGGAAATGTGGCAGACCTGAAGGCCCAATGCAAATGTTGGCTTCCAGGCCTGACACACTCCTTTGCTTCTTCCACTGTTATGACCCCTGCTTCTTGTCAGTCATTTTCACTGGGGTAAAAACTCCTCCACTTCAAGAAAATATCAACAGGCACAGAAATCTACATTCAAAATCAAGACAGCTTCAGTCAAGAAGTTTTTGGAAATCTCATCACTAAGCAGGAAAATTATCTTTCTGAAATTCTGTGCATCGCAGCTTTCATAGGGCTCTTTATCCCTATACAGTAGAACCTCTGGTCAGAACCATAATCGGTTCCATAACTTTGCTCGCAACCCAATTTGGTCGTGGCCCGAACCTAATTTTGAAAATTTGTCACTTACAAAAAAAATGGCACCGAAGGGGAAATCGGCCATGGGGGGGGGTGTGAAATTCCTGGTCAGAACCCGATTTGGTCGTGGTCAGAAGTGTTTGTGACCAGAGGTTCTACTGTATTTAAAAGGGAGCTAGAGAAACCAAGGAAAAGAGCTGCTCACCTGAACCCCTCGTGAGAGCAGCTAATGAAATGAGACAAGACAAACCAATCTGCAGAGCATACACAGCATGTCCCTGCATGCTCCAGTTCTCTCAAACCCTGTCAGCGAGGGAGGAGATAATATGAGAGGCTATTCCGTACATTTACTGGGGTCATCATAATGTCAAATGAGTTTGGGTGACTAATCTTCAGAGCGCAATGCCAATGGCTGCAAGAAACTGCAGGTAATCTCAGAAAATAGCTGATCAAAAGTGAATCTGTAGTAATTACCAAATCCAGAATAGAAAAATAAAAATACTCATCATTAAGTAACTGCTTGGGGGCTATATTTCCTTCTGTTTTTGAATTCTATTTTTTAATTTCCTGCAGCCAAACAAACATTTAAAGATCAAAACTGAGAGAAAATGTTTTAAAATGGAACTCAGCATTTTGATTTTGTACAACACACACTCAGGTGTAATTTAGATTAACTCTATTCCCTTCTGTTGTTCAGAAGACAAAGATTTTTAGAGGCTATTTAATTCACAGACTGTTGCTCTTAATGGATGCCAGCAGTTTTCTTTTTTTCTTACTTATTTCACGCAGGGATTTTATAGACTTTAATGCTTTAATTGTCTAGACTACATGGCTTATAAGTACAGCTAAATAAATATTCATAACCAAAATAAATCATCTATTTGAACCACACAGGCCTCCTGAAGCCGATTTTTTTCCACGGGACTTCTTATAAGGTTAAAATCAACATTTTTGTTTACGTCCCCTCCTGCTTTTCCCCAGAAGGGTAATAAAAATACTCATTTAGAAGGCATGATTAGAATCCCAGTGCAGAAAACTATAAAATTTGTATAAAATGTCAATAGAGGGAGGGGCTATCTGAGCCCTTAGCTCTCAACAATATGAGCCTTGCATTAGTTGGATATAGAGCTGATATAAAGCTAAGGTGAGATTTCTAATGCAGTTATTAGGTGATAACTTAACTAGATTTAACTTGAATAAAACAGGCATTCTGTTTACTCAGAGCACTGGGTCTTGAATCTGGCATTACTAAAATAGTTCTGTTCTTGGTGAAGAAATTTAGCTCAGTACAGTAGCAAGCAATTATGTCGCATTCCATTTCTGATCAGAACAGCATTTCTACAGAGGAAAAAATATATCCAAATCAGTGGTGAAATCCAAATTTTTTTACTGCCTGTTATGTGGGTGTGACTTGGTGGGCGTGGCAGGGGAAGGATACTGCAAAATCTCCATTCCCACCCCACTCTGAGGCCAGCCAAAGGTGATATTTGCCGGTTCTCTGAACTGCCCAAAATTTCCGCTACCGGTTCTCCAGAACCTGTCAGAACCTGCTGGATTTCACCCCTCATCCAAATCATATTGCCCTAACTATTCGCAGTCTAAAGCAATGACTTTATTTTATTTTCTCCCTTCATTGTACTGCTGATTTGGACATATTGTGCCAAATATCAACAGATGGGAGAACTACAAAGAAAAACGTTGCAGGGAAGGTTCAGCAAGCTTCTGGACCGCAGATTCACTGGGCTTCTGGACCCCTTGTTGTAGATAATTTAAAGAAAAGCAAGGGAGAAGAGAACAAAACAGTGTGATAAAGCTTTTTCATCTTCCTAATAAGAATAATTGTTTATAGCAAGAAAGTGGGGGGTGGGGAGGTGAGCCAGCTGGAGCTATGAGAGGCCAGACTATTTGCCATCGTTGCTGTCACTGAAAGATGTTAACTGACAAAATACTGAAACAATAGGGATAGGTCACAGTCAGTCATCTTCTCCAAGTTCCCATTTTAAGTCTATAATAGGTGTAAGAGCAAGTCAAAATAGGTCAGTTGGCAGGCTCCTGCCTCCTGCCACATTGTAAATGACATGACTAATGTTTATAAAGGCACCATGCTTCCTAATTACACCCAACAGAAAGCAACACTTACACGTTCACTTACAAACTGGCAGAGCCTAGTGGAAATGCCACATCCCTGGCATCTGACTAGACGTGGGAGCTGCAATGAGAAGAGAGGCCGTCTCCTGGGAGCATGGCTGTGTGTGCCGCTGTTGAGATCGCAGTTGGCAGAGCCTGAACTTAGCCGACTTAGGATAGACACTGCAAAAGGGCACGCAATGCCTGCCATGTTTATTGCGAATATGTGGAGTCTGGGATCTATTTGTTTCTCAATTAAAAGAATCTGTGATTCAGGAGAAGAAAGACGGCTTGAAACCTCATCTGCTCTCCCTTACTTACTTCACAGTACCCCAGTTTCAAGCTGTTTCCTCCCTCTGTAGCTGGCTTCTGGTTGCCAAAATAGGCTGAGAGTGTGTGGGGGGGGGAGGGATTGCTTGAAGCAAATTGACTCATTGTTCATGTTTGCTGAGGATTATGGAAATAACATTTGGCAGTGTGAGCTATAGTCCATCACATCTAGAATACGCCAAGTTGGGAAAATGCTCATATATACTTTATTTATTTATTTATTTATTTAATTTTTATACCGCCCTTCTCCTGCGGGACTCAGGGCGGTGAACAGCCAAGATAAAAACATAACATATAAAATTTAAAAACAATTTAAAAGACATTAAATAGTTTCGGCCCGACAATTTAAAACAACACAATTTAAAACCAATTTCAATTAAAACCGAGAGGATGAGATCAAGCCAACCTGGCTACATGGGATAGATGCGTTTTCAGGGCCCGACGAAAAGTCCGGAGGTCTGGTATCGTGTGTATCTCCAGGGGTAGGTCATTCTAGAGGGCAGGTGCTGCCACAGAGAAGGCTCTCCCCCTGGGGGTCATCAGCCGACATTGTCTGGCCAACAGCACCCTGAGAAGGCCCTCTCTGTGAGAGCGAACTGGCCGGTGGGAGGCTATTGGCGGCAGAAGGCAGTCCCGTAAGTACCCTGGCCCTAAGCCATATGTAATACAATAAACCATATGTAATACAATTCTGATAAGTGTATGCATTATTCCAACACTTCTGGAGCTACCATGCATGTGACCTTTGGGTTTCTGTCTGTTAAAAATTAATAAATGTTGAATTCATTCAGCTGCTCAAGAATTTTTGGTCTTAGGCCCCAGAATAACTTTAACTGAATATCAACATAAAACCTGCATTGTGCAATCCTACGTTCTGTCAGGCACCTTTATATGTTTTGAATTGAGGGTTGAGAGGACAGTAAAACATGCTCTAGAGAACACCTAGTGATTTTTAAGGCAGGTAACTTGTCATAAGAAACATTATAAGGAGAGAGTGGTATTAATCTGTGGTAGCCAAAAATCAGAAGGAATCTGATAGCACCTTTTCAGTCTGACACATTTTAGTCTGGTGGCGCTCTGGTTAGAATGCAGTATTGCAGGCTAATTCTGCTGACTGCCAGCAGTTTGATCCTCACCGGCTAAGATTGACTCAGTCTGTCATCCTTCTGAGGTCAGTAAAGTGAAGAGCCAGATTGTCGGGGGCAATACGCTGACTCTGTAAATTGCTTAACAAGTACTGTAAAGCACTATGAAGTGGTATAACAGTCTAAGTGTTACTGCTATTGCTATTAAAAGGCATAGATTTTTATGCATTGCAACTCACTTTATGAGATGCATAAAATGGTTAAATTGATGTAGGATTTAACTTGGGGTGCTGCGGGAGAACATCATCATTTGGATGTATAGGAAAGTCTCTTTTCAAATTCCAACTCACCTCAAAACTTCCACTCCCCATCAACCTTAGCCTACCTACAATAAAGCTGAATATATAAACATCACATTAAATAGGAAATCTACAAATTGCCCTGCGTTTCCTACCAGTTTCCACCCAGAACTTACCATCAAGTCTATTGTCTATAGCCAGGCTCTATGCTAAATAATCTAGCACGAAATATGGCGAAATATGGCACGGGTGCCACAGGTGGCACGTGGAGCCATATTGGTGGGCACGCGAGCTCACCTCCGGCATGCATGCGTGCACCAGTCAGCTGATTTTTGGGCCTTCTGGGCCCACCAGAAGTCAGGAGACACACTGTTTCCGGCCTCCGGAGGGCCTCTGGGGGGGTGGGGAAGGCCGTTTTTGCCCTCCCCAGGCTCCTAGAAAGGCTCTGGAGCCTGGGGAGAGCAAAAACGGGCCTACTGGGCCCGGTAGGCCCGTTCACGTGCCAAAAGCGGGGGGAGCATGGGGGGGAGGGCACATAGAATTATGGATGTGGGCACGCGTGCGTGTGTCCCCACCACGCTCCCCCCGCTTTTGGCACGTAATGGCAAAAAGGTTAGCCATCACTGATCTAGCATATACTGCATTTATTCTGACCCACTTGATAAAGATGCTCAACTGATGGAATTAAGCCAGACATTCAGAATGCTGAATTATCCACCTAGTAAGATCAATAGACAGATCAATAAAGCCAAATCAATCCCCAGGGAGGATTTATTAAAAGATAGATCACAGTAACAGAACAAGAGAACACCACTGGCTGTGTAATGGAGTGCATGGGTGACCTTGAGGAAAGGGGAGAAGAGATAGGAAACAATCAGACAAGAGGGACAGGAGTCCACAGTCACTTAATTGTCAAAGGAAGAAACTAAAGAAGGATTCACCCTAATGGAGCAAGCAGTTAAAAGTGGAGAAGTGGAAACTTGTACTTAAAGACTTACAAGATTGATGTCAGCCCTCCTGAGTAAATTAGATAGGAAACACGACTAGATGAACTAAGTCTACTTTATTGTAAGGCTACATTAAGACAAATCTGAAAGTCCTCTTTCTTCAAGGTTACCCATGCATTCCATTACAGATTGTTATATACGGTTCACAGCTCAAGCCACTCAAGCATATTATTAATAAGCTACAATTTATACTGACCAAGGACATTGTAGTTCTCAGGTAGCTGGCCCATACTTGCGTATGAGCAATCATCAGTGTATAAAGCAGAGTCTCATAAGTAAACAGAAATAACAGAAAATTATCTTAAAATGAGTGGCATGCCCTGTCACAAACCCAACTTTGTTTTTATTTATTTTTATCTCACCTTTATTATTTTTTATAAATAACTCAAGGTGGCAAACATATCTCATACTCCTTCCTCCTCCTAGTTTCCCTACAGCAACAACCTTGTGAGCTGAGTTGGGCTGAGGGAAAATGAATGGTCCAAGGTCACCCTGCTGGCATTGTGCCTAAGACAGGACTAGAACTCATGGCCTCCTGGTTTCTAGCCTTGTAACTCAACCACCTAGGCCAAACTGATGTCTACTTTGCCTCCACATTTACATCAACTTCTTAGGTCCCAAGCAATTCACATAATAGTAGAGGTATCTTTACGTGCTCTTCTTCCAATATTATATATGTCATAATCTTCCAGAAAGGAGTTCTATGTAGGGCAAAGGGGTTTAACTTTGTGCAAAAGAATTAATGGACACACATTTGGCATCATGACTTAAAAAAAATATTAAGTAGCCACAGAACATTTCAGTCTCCTGGGATTTTAGATATCAAAGCAATTGCTTTGAAACAAAAATATTTATTGGCATAATTGCTCAATTGCTGATCTCAGATACTTCAAAAATGCTGGGCTACCTCAGAAGGTTTTAGAAACACAATGTGGTTTTAACACATTACAACTCAATTGTTATAACATGTCTCACACTGAATCTGCATAACCACCCTACCGCCCTCCCCTTCCTTACCAACTCAACCCAACTTAAATCTTAAATCAGGTTAGCCCTCCACAGCATCTAACGAAGTGCACTATCATTCACAAAAGCTTATGTGGCTTAATAACATTGAAAAGATGCTACTCTTTATTTAAGGTAGGTAAGTCTTTACAGGATAGCATCTTGGACTAGGGGTGAAATCCAAAATTTTTCCCTTCCGGTTCTGTGGGTGTGGCTTGGTGGGCATGGCAGGGGAAAGGATACTGCAAAATCCCCATTCCCTCCCCACTCCGGCAGGAAGGATATTGCAAAATCTCCATTCCCACCCCACTATGAGGCCAGCCAGAGGTGGTATTTGCCGGTTCTCCAAACTACTCAAAATTTCCGCTACCGGTTCTGCTGGATTTCACCCCTGTCTTGGATTTTTTTAAGGAGATGAATACATTCTGAACATCATCTCACTTCTAATTCTACATTCCCGATCTGTCCTTGTTTCTTTTGACTTGTCTAGACCAGGATTTAACAGGCATTTGGGCCACAGTCTGTAAATGTACAGTTTAGGAGCTGTGGTGGCGCAGTGGTTAGAAATACCAGCAATTGCCAGCAGTTTGGCAGTTCAAATCTCACCAGCTCAAAGTTGACTCAGCCTTCCCTCCTTCCAAGGTGGGTAAAATGAGGAGCCAGATTGTTGTGGGCAATATGCTGACTCTATAAATCTGCTTAGAGAGGGCTGTAAAACACTGTGAAGTGGTATATAAGTCTAAGTGCTATTGCTATTGCTATTACAGTAATGTAACTTGCTAGCTTTCAGCTTCTGTTCTTGGGAGATTGGTCATACTTTTTCATAGGTATCGAAGCTGGAAAAGGAGCTTATTTGTTCCCCAGTAACGCACTGAGCTGCAAACAACTTAAATTGCTGATGCAATATAGTTTCCTCTCAATCTAATCGAATATTAGAATCATTGTTGAGCTTTGTTGGACAAAAGAAGAAATAAGTTTTAGTTAGACAGTTTTCCTTTGGGTGATTGAAAAAATCCTACCCACTTAAAGTATTTAGCTCATTCGATTACCTGATTGTCTATATCCCTGCTATATCCCTGCTATAGTTTATAGAAATATTGGATAACTTATCTTTTAAAAAAAAAAAAAGTATTGCACCATGGCCTTAAGAGCCATGTATTTAAAGTAGTGCATTTGGCAGAAAAGGTGAAGATTTCCGCATATCTCAAAGACTATTCAAATGAAAGATATATAAAGGAGTGGAAAAGTTGGATAGATTATATTCAGAACAAATATTGTAACAAGAAATTTCAATTAGCTTACGAATGGATATTTTGTAGAAATTGTTATATTAATTAGAATATTGTTGTTTTACTATCAGGAGTTAAAGATCAAGGTTAATGATGTGTTATTATATTGTTAGTTAATTTTAGTTTGGTGTTTGTACTTGTAATACCCTGAGTTAATCCTGGGAAGTCAGGGGGGGAGGGGGAGGGTTGGGAAGGGAGGGAGGGGGGGAGGAGGGATGGGGGGGGAAATCATTTTTGTAATTTGTAAAACTTTTTAATAAAAAAAAAAAGAGCCATGTATTTAATGTAGCCTTGTACATTATTTCATAGTCCCCTTGTCATCTTTCTGCATTTCTCCTGGACATAATTGTAACTTGGAGCTAGGTAAATTCTGATTGTTGGGGGCAATATGCTGATGCTGTAAAACTGCTTAGAGAGGGCTGTAAAACACTGTGAAGCGGTATATAAGTCCAAGTGCTATTGTTATTATCAGTCAGTCAGTCACAAAAGGTTTCAGTTGTATCTGCCATGCAAAAACAGATTCATCCTAGGATGACACAACACTGCTGAGCTCTTCCACGAGGATAAATTATACTAGACTGACAACAGTAAAAGGCAACATTCACAAGTTCTTCATCACTGTAATATGGTAATAAAACATTTGGCTTGGATCCACTTGAGGATGCCAGACTGATGGATGGATAGCTTAGGCACAGAGCTGTCTAGAAATTTCCTGAAAGCTGCAATGGAGAGCTCTTTTCTTTCTTACTTCTTGTCTTGTATCAATTTCCTTCTCTTCCCTTGTCTTTCTTGCAATCATTGCTTTGGTTAAAACCTTAAAATGCTATTTGCCAATGAGATAGATGCCAGCTCTAGCTAGACTGATGCTTTCAAGACTGACTTATAGTACATCCTTTTGCTTCCATATGTCAACTGCAAGAGAAATCTTTTTTAGCCCAGCTTGCATCAACCTAATGCCTTCTGGATTAGGGCAGGAAATTGCCATTTCAGCCCATCTAGAATGTGTCAAGCAGAAGAAAACTGTGTTAGTCTGGGACAAAAATCATGCAAGAGATATGCCCACTAGATTTAACCCATCACCTCAGCTTAGCCAAGCAACTTTCTGAATCAATAAGTAGCAAACTGTATCTTGGTCTATTGCCTTCTTTGAATCACAATATTTTAACAACTCAGTGATGCATCTTCTGGGACACAACTTTTCTTGTTCTGGTAGATATTTTCTTCTACATTATTGCTACCAGTTCTTGTTCCAATACATGACAAAGAATTTGTGTGTGTTTTTTAGAACTGCCATTTTAAAAGAAATTTTGACATATAGAATCTGGTGTGTGGTCCTATCTTCCCATCTTCCATTGGAGAATTACAGTCCCTACAGTGGACTATGCCTCCCCAGCTTCCTATTTCTTCCTATTAAAGGAAGAAATTATGGGTTACAACTAAGCTTTTATTTATTTCATTATGTACAAAATCGGATTTGCTTCCAAAATACAGTGAAGCCTTGGGTTCTGTTGCCTTCAAATCAATACTAACTAAAATCATTCATTTTAGTGAATGTTGATTTGAATCCATATAGAATTGGAGGTTAGAGTTAAGCTAATTGTTCACTCCAGGGCTGATTATCCCAAAGGTGCTTTTTTTCAAAAGATGCTTCTTGAACGAGACGTGAAGCGTCTTCAAGGAAAAACAAAGTCCAGTTGCCTTTTGAAAAAGCACCTTTGGGACAACCATGACCTGGATGACTGAGAATCTCCATAGACATCTAGGGTTGATTAGCAGCTTTTGTTCGTGATGGAATTAGGTTACAGTAGCCGATCTACCTGATCTACCACAAAGGGTCTTGTGGGTTTTCTTTTTTAACTTTGATAAAATCACTGAGTAAACAAACAAACAAACAAACAAACAGAGCCACTTTGCTGTACTGGTTAAGGCACCAACCTAGAAACTGGGAGACTATGAGTTCCAATCTTCATCTTAGGCCTGTAATGGTGAACCTATGGCACGTGTGCCGGAAGTGGCATGCAGAGCCATTTCTCCAGGCACATGGAGCCATCACCCATTGCTCTTCCGGGTTCCGGCGCACCAGTCAGCTGGTCTTCACGCATGCAGGAGCTCCAGAAACTGAAAAACAGTCGCCTGGTGTGCATGCGCCTGCTGGGAAGATGATCTTCTGGTTTCCGGTGTGTGCATGCACGCTGACCACCTGGTCTTGTGGTTTCTGGTGCACATGAGCATACGAAGAACAGTTCACGTGCCCAAAAATGCGAAGATGGAATCCCAGTGATCGCTTCCTAGGAGAGAGAGCTATTGGCCTGGAGGGGTGGGCCAGGGCTTCCCTCCCTGCCTGCCTGAGCAGACTTCTTGTGTGGCCCCTACTGCTTGTGGCCAGGATACTGGGGGAGAATGGAGTCTGTGCTGAAGGAATGTCAGTCCGGCATCAGGGTGAGAACCGCTGCACAGCCCCGCAGCCCCAGGAAAGTAGCAGGGGCATCGCTGCTTGTTCTTGGTGGCTGGAGGGGGGGTGGCAGTTCTCCTCCAGAATCCCAGGCACAAGTGGCAGGATGAGATCTGCTGCGCAGGCCCAGGAAAGTAGCAGGGGCATCATTGATTGTTCTCAGTGACTGGCAAGTGGGAGGGCAGTTCTCACCCTGCCGCTTGCGCCCAGGATTCTGAAGGAGAACGACGCGCACCCCCCCTCACCAGCCACCAAGAACAAGCAGCACTGCTGTAGGAGCGGAGTCCATGCCAAAGGAACGTCTGTCCGGCGCCACGGTAAGAGACCCGCTAGCTGGGAAGCGGCTGCGCTCCCTTGGCAGAAGGGGCAAGGGGGCTGCGCTGGCTTGTTCATTAACACTCTTCTGGGTTCTGGTGGTGCCCTCCCCCCCCCCCCCCGCAGCCCATTTTTGGTCCCAGGAGGCTTCAGGGAGGCTTGCCAGGCCCAAAACTGGTGGGGGGGGGTGTGGTGCGCATGTGTGGGGGGAGGGTCGCGTGTGCAGGGGTGGGGCACATGGGGGACATTGCACGACCCCCCTGCACTCCCCCTGCTTTTGGCACGCAACAGCAAAAGGGTTCGCCATCATGTCTTAGGCACTTAGTTGCTGTTAAGTTTTTTTCCATTTCATCAGACATCTCTGTAAAATTACAGATTAGTCAATCAACAATCCTTTCCTTCCTTCTTTAGCTCTTTTTGTAATAGTAGCCATCTTTCTCTATTTTAATCCATAGTCCAAAATGAAGAAACATCATAGAGGGGGAAACTTTTTGTCCTCTTTTTTCATAATTCTGCAACCTGCATATTTTCACAGCAGTCCCTTAAGCTCTCCATAATTCTACCCTCAACATAGTCTCTGCATTTTTACAATACCTTTTCCTTTTTATTTAACAAGGTCCATCAGTCATTTTCCTCAGAGAACCCAAATACAAGTCTTTCCCATAAAGATACATACTGTTTATCTAATTCAAAGGAACTTAGAGTAAACAAAGTCCATAAAAACACCACGGGTGCCTTTATCCATTTAAAAACTTTTATAATCCAAACTCTAATTGTGTTTTGTTGTAGGTTAATTTTTAAATTCTTGTAATGTTCCCTTTTCCTTCTCTGTTAGTCATATTGCAGGCAGTAGGGATACTCTGAATATCTCCTTTAGCTTTTAAATAATTACAATCCAAAATGCTTTAGAAAGTTAAGGCTGCAAGCTTGATCTTTCTTGTTTGGCTTCTGGCACTGAATTTGTGAGAGGATTAGGACATGGCCAACTTGCCATGGGACAATTCTCTGCAGGACAATTCAACAAATACAAAAGTTAAATTATTTTAATGAAACCATAGCCAATAATAATAAAATAAAGTCAATCCAGAAATACAAGAGTTACAATGATTTTGATGAAAATGTCACCAATAATAAAAGTAACAGAATGAAATGATTAATACAGCGTTGAATTATCCTACAATGAGTCGGCCGTAGCAAGTTGTCCTGCAGGAAGTTGGCTGTGGTGAATTGACTGCAGTAACTTGGCCATGATGAGCTGGCCGCAGCGAGTTGTCCTATAGAACCATTTGTTAGGTGTCTGAAGGTGTTAAGAAGGATCTTTAAGGCTTCCTTGTGAGAAGAAGCTATCTGGAGTCATGTGGGCAATGACTTTGGCTTTTCCTTATCTGGAGAAGTTCTGTTGACCTGGTTTACCTGGTCACAGTTCCAACCTCATTGTCACCTCCATGATTTCAGAAATGGTCCAGTCTGTCATTTTTGCAACAGAAAATCTAAAATAGCAGCGATTTTCCAGACAGTCCTCGGGAATCAACACTGACTCGAAGACACACACACACACGCAAAAGCCCTACTTAGGTAACCTGTAATAGGTAACTTGGTACTTTGCAGATGTGTTTGACCAGTCTTATGGATAACAATAATCACAATTCAAAACACCTGCAGTAATATAGAATGGAGGAGGTTTCTAAGGGAATATTGCCCCAAACATAAATATTCTTCCAAAGACCTCTTCAGAATCAGAGTAAACTGACTCTTCACCAGTCAGTTTACCAAAGCAATAGTTGCTCAGACTTTTACAGGTTAAAAACACCATTAGAAAAGAGGTAAGCTTCAGCCATATTAAAGCCCAGAAAGAGAAAAAAAATACTAATCCTCTTGTCAGCCTTAATTACACCCTAGAATCCAACTCAGCAAATATGTCTTTCTGCCACTGTGGGCAATCAGCATCTCAGCATGAAGGCAGAACTAACAAGAAACAGAACAGACGTGGGCAGGAATCTGCCCTGGCTGGCATTTATAAGGTTAGGTTTGGGGGCAGAAGAGTTTTGCAGGTAACAAGCAACTTCTTGCTCAGACTTGGTTTTCTCACGCATCTCATAACACCCATGCTAAATGTGCAGGTGGAAGGTTTCCCTCTCAACTTCTTACTGTAGCCTCCTCCATATATTTCCAAATATAGTGAACCACAATTCCCATTGTTTCCAGCCAGCATATTGGTTGGTGAATGGGGGGAGGGCCTGGGATTGAGGAAATCTGACCTATAAAGTGAGACTAGCAGCGTGGATATTAGTGCAACTAACTTTTGTGAGAATCTATGTACTAGCAAGATACAGCTCTGCAAATGAAGATAAGTTATTCAGCTCTGCTTTGGAAAGGATGACAAGGTCCTGTAGTAAAAGAACAACAACAATGGCTTATTAAATCTTTATAAGCTTTCCCAAGTAGACAAATGTCTACCCTTTAGGTCAAGATTTTTATACAATTAATATGAAGAACAACTTGAATTTCTCATTCTTACAAAATAATAGTGTGGTTTTAATACACTCAGCAGGGACCTCCACCTATTCTTAGATTAGTAATAAGTATTTGAAAAGGTGCAGCTATAAATCACAATATAAATACAGAGACAATGGCAAAAAAGCAAAGGAATGTGAAGTTGAAACCTGGATAAGAAACGTTTCTCCATTTTGGAGACAGAGGATGTAATAATAAGTTCTGTCTTGTACTGGTATAGTTTTTTATGGACAGTATCTATTGAGCAGTATCTATTGAGTAGAGTTGAATTTCAGGGTTTAGTGACATGGAAGAGAAAAACCAATTTCCTGACATTTTAGTGGCAACTATGGCCAGGATCTTCAGAGGTAAGATGGTCTACTATATGAACCGGGAACTGAGCAGGGACTGACTGGGTTCCTGTCCTTATAGCCTGGTGACCTGAGTTCTGATTAGTCTTCAGCTGAGCTGATTCTTATTTATTTATTTGTTGGTTCAATTTATATGCCACCCTTCTCCGGAGACTCAGGGCGGCTTACAATGCGTTAAGCAATAGCCTTCATACTTTTTGTTTATACCTGCTTAGTAGGGCTTTCGGGGGGCCCTAAGCGGTGTTCTTTTTTATACAAAGTCAGCTTATTGCCCCCACAATCCGGGTCCTCATTTTACCTACCTCGAAAGGATGGAAGGCTGAGCCAACCTTGAGCCTGGTGAGATTTGAACTTGCAGTAATTGCAGGCAGCTGATGTTATTTAACAGCACTTTAGTCTGCTGCACCACCAAGACTCTATTCTTCAGCAAGTTACTAAGGGCTGATCTCTCATTGGTTTTTGTACCAATTCTGACTGGTCATTTTGTGGTGCTAGTTCCTGATTGGTCCTTTGTTTGTGCTGGCTTCTGACAGAACATTTTTTGAGTACTGATTCCTGTTAAATTTTGGTCTACCACGCAATTACCAAGAGCCCTGGTGGTGCAGCAGACTAAAGTGCTGCATCATTATTTGAGTAAACACATGGAAATTCAGCATTAGTATCTTTAATGGGTTTACATTCATTTTAGCTTTCCTAAATGTTTACTATATAGAAGAATTTGTTCCAGGCATAGAGACTTTGTGTTTTAATATGAGCCTAAGGCAGAAATGGAAATCCTGTGACCTTTTAAACACTGCTGAAGGGTGTTAGAAGTTATTCAGCAACATCTGGAGAGGCTTATGTTTCCCACCTTTGCCCTAAGTAACAACTGTCAATCAGGTTAGCCATCTTAACTCATTTTTCCTGTTAGCCCTGCCAACAACCCTCCAGCAAATTCAGAGAGCAGGAAACTAGGAGAGATTCATCCATATGATTTAGGGCTCTTCAGAAAAAAAGATAAAATTCTTCCTTTGGGGAACAGGGACAGATATCATGTATGCACATATGTATTTGCTACAGCTTGAATGCTGCCTCAGTTTTAGACTCCAGGTGGCTGACATCTATAGCCGAGAAAGGTATAAAGAATATTCCATTCCAAACTCCCTTTGCAGTTATGTTTCATCCATCTCAACATCTCGTTCTGAAAGATGAAGAGATACCCCAAGCAGTGAAATCCAAGAATGTAATATCATCAAACCCAAAAGAGGAATGTTGACAGATGCTGATTTAAGTACAATGCTAATTTGATGATGAATTTATCTAAGAAATTGTTACACTATTTGTGTAGCTTGAGGAAAGTCAGTTTCATTAATGGTAATGGTAATTCCTCCCCAACGGTGAATCTCTGCTTTGTAAGCAAGAAAAAGAAAGAAGGGAGATCCTTCATCTCAGAAGCATGTGGAATTTCTGACTGTCTCATTGCTCCTGCTCATCTCTTCTAACTAAGGGTAGGTCACGCCAGCAAACATGCTGTGCTTGCAGTAAAGGGACCAAATTTTAGTCTACAGGATCTTTAGACAAGGCTAAGAATGATTCCAGTAAGAAGCACCAGAGAGCCAATCTAGTAAATGTAGCTGGATGACATGAAGGACTGTCAGTAGAATACCCTTCTTTTTGCAAATGGGCTTGTTTATGGGGATGCTGTGGCATGAAAGCAACCGCTTGTCATGCTTGTTATATGGCCTAGGTTTCTCCACTGTGGCAGATCTTCTATTCCAATCCTGGCAAAACATCATACGATAACTTAGGAAGGTTAGAGTGCAGTGATCTTTATGGCTAAAGGAAACTTTCCATATTTTTCAGAGTATAAGACAAACCTTCCCCCCCCTTCCCCAAAAAAGAGGGTGAAAATCTTATAGTTCGAATGTAGCCCCACCCCAACCTCAAACGGAGGTTTCAGAGGCTGAAAAAAGCCTCCAAACAGAGCTTCAGAAAAAAAAGCCTCCAAACAGAGCTTCAGGAAAAAAGCCTCCAAACAGAGCTTCAGAGAAAAAAAGCCTCAGAAAAAAAGCTTCAGAAAAAAGCCTCCAAACAGAACTTCAGAAAAAATGGCAGTAGTGACATTTTTTCTGAAACTCTGTTTCAGAAACTTTCAGAGGCTGAAAAAAAACCCAAGGCGCAGAGCTCACAACCAACAAACCTATTGCTAAAATTCACCTCTGGAAACAGCTGATTGGGAGTATTCCAGGAGGTTGATCCACTCGCCAATCAGCTTTTTTCTTATTTTCCTCCCAAAAAACTAAGGTGTGTCCGGTGCGTCTTATACTCTGAAAAATGCGGTACTTAAAGCATCATTCATTGCAACATTGTCAGGCATGAAAAAAATCTGCAACTTTGGGAACTCAGTTCATACTAGCTGGAAATTTTGGAAGTTGCATTTGCAGTATATTTGGAGGCAACTGCGTTGGGGAGAATTGCTAGGGAAGTGCTCCATGCTCTCATGGTCATTCCTTTACTTTTGCTACTATTGAATAATGTTTCACTATCCCTCCTAAAACCACCCATGCAACATTCATGCTGACAATGGTAAAAGGGTGCTTCTATGCTTGGGCTCCTATGGCATTTTTGAGAAGCACAGTGAACAAGCCACTGAGGCATGCGTTTCTAAGTAGGAGTTGGCTCCCTCCAAGAGGTAACACAAAAAGGAACTAGCTCTCCAAACATTTCAAGCTGGAAAGAAACAAATCCAAAGTTTTTGACTTTATGTTCTCTTTGTAAATTTCCAGGGATATCTGCTGCAAATGAAATATTTGGTTAGCTGGAGTTTGGCTGAAACTAGCAACATTTGTTTTGTGTCTTATAAGCATTGTGCACTCTCCCTTAAGAGCAAGCTGCTTGATCTGCAGGTCAGCAAGAATACAGGTAGTCCTCGACTTACAACTATTTGTTTAGTGACCATTCAAAGTTACAACAGCACTGAAAAAGCGAGCTATGACTTATTTCCTACACATATGACCCCATGGTCATGTGATCAAATTTTGGATGCTTGGCAAATGGAATTTATTTATAATGGTTGTAGTGTCTTGGAGTTATGTAATCCCCTTTTGTGACCTTCTGACAAGCAAAGTCAATGGGGAAACCAGATTCACTTTACACAACTATGTTACTAACTTAACCACTACAGCAATTCACTCAACAGCTGTGGCAAGGAATATCATAAAAGGGGGCAAAGCTCACTTAACCGTCTTGCTTAGCAATGGAAATTTTGGGCTCAGTTGTGGTTGCAAGTTGAGGAATACCAGTACCATTCATTCAAAAATTGCTTTCACCAGCAATGAATTCATTGGAATAAAGAGCAAAAGTGGATGAAAGATATGGTTACAACATTAGATGCGCATCTTCGGAGTTGGGTAAAAAAGTCTGGTTCAGAAAACCATGCCATCTTTTGCATAGCCAAACTCTGGTGAGCTGTTGTAGCAATCCTGCAGAAAAAAAGCATGCATCATATGTGATGTCTCCCTTTAGGCTCTGGTAATACAAGGCAAAGCTAGTAAAGGGGGAAAAATAGCCTTCCAGACAATCTTATCGCACACTACCACCAATCTTTTATTCTTAATGGAAGTAATTTTTCTGTTTCATTTCCTTTCCCCTCTGGAAATGAATGCGGCTTCCTATGCACAATATGAAACTGTCCAAATAAGTAGTCCCTTTTGGCAGATCTTTTTCTTCTTCCCTTACTAACACAAAAATAACACTTCTTTTCTTTCTCCCATTCTGCCAAATACCCTTCTACAAATACAAGAAATCAGCATAAGCAGAGCTGGAATTAGGCAGAATGTCATGTTTGATACCTTGGACACATCCATAAAAAATGCAAAGTATACCTGCTTGAAATCCAACAACAGCTCAACTTTCTGATTAATTATACATTGTATTACATAATGAAACACAATTCTTCCTGCCAAAGATCTTCTATGCAGCCTATTCATCCTCCTTATCCAAAAAAACCACCTCCTCCTTCTCTCCACCAATCATCCACCAGAAAAACTCAAGACCGATCAGGATACAAAATATCAGATCACTCCAAGTGAGTCGATCAAGCGAACTGCAGCAATATCTGTTTTCAGTGTTCCAATCATCCTCTTCTTTCGTTAGTTTTCCATTCTAATTAGTTGGCATTGAGTCCTTCTTTGTTAAGTTGCTTTTGGGGTGGGTTCTCCACTACTTACTGTCCCATAATTTGTAGGTTGGCAAAGCATATTTTGGGTTTTCTTGGTCTGAGGTTGCCTCCTTCTTGAAGGTGGCCGGTGCTGCTTTCTTCTGTTCCTTACTGAGCATGAAAAATACACTGAATATTGACAGATGATCAGCACTGAGATGTTCATTTGATTGCCACCTACAACAAGTCACAATGTTCAGTCCAAGCTTTCATTTTGCAATTATTCTAAGCTTTTTTTTTTATTATGATCCTTAGAACTCAGGTGAGTGCTGATCAAAAAAGCATAGTTACTGAAAAGGCTCATGATAAACTTTGGAGGAATATTTATTAATGGAATCCTTTAAAAAGGATCAACAAATGCAGGTCACTTTTTAAAGTGCTGATAGAAATATTATAGCTTTTCCTTATATCAACTAGGATCTAGAACCACGTCATTAGCTTTTCACAACCAGCAGAATTGTTTTTTCCCCCTTTTATTTCACAGGAAATATCTTTCCAAACTCAAAAAGGAGAACTTGATGTTCCACTGTAGCACAAGCTCTTTAAGTTTCCTCCTAATTGGACGTGGGTGGTTTGCTAGGATTTTCTGATCTCTATTATATATTTCCTCACATAAATATATATCTTCACTAATCATTGTCCAAGTAAATTCCCTCTCTCAGGAAGACTCAGACAATGTCAGCAATACTTCCACATCCAATACATCTAACATTGTTCTTTACTGCTACAGGTTTTGTTTTTGGAAGTGCATCAAATTGTAAACCATCACTTCTCATCACTTTTCTTTCTTTAATCTTTTCTTTTGTTATAGTTATCTTTTTTCTTAGGTCATTTTAATTTCCAACTATCCAATACATACCCAACTCAAAATCTAGTTCAGTAGGTTATGTCTGCGTTCCTGCAGAATCAAGGTGAGAAGTCTACAGTACCTGTTATCCTGTTCTGTATGATGGCTTTGAAATCCTACAGTTTCCATCCAGTTTTATATCTTCTAAAAAGGATTTGCCAGTCACAAGTTGCTATTCTTCTTGTGCCTTCTAGTCCTCCTACTATTAATCCAATTGATATGAAAACCACTGCTTGGTTTAGACCACAGGCTCATATTGGATCTTTTTAAAGACTACCAGACTACCATAAAGATTTCTTAAAGGCTACTTAAAGACTAAAGACAAAGGGGGGATGGACTGGACATCTTTTAACTGCCTGGAATGGTTCTTATCATTGGTTCATGCATTTCCTGAGCTACCTTCAAACAAGTATACAATAAGATGTATGGACAGAGAGGGGGGGAGAGGGGGGGAGAGAGAGAGTTTGGGGTTGGGGTTAGGGATGGGGATATTCTTGGTCATTGCTTAGTATGAGAGATCCTTACAATGTTTGTTTTTAATCAAGTATCTGAGAAGTGCTCACAGGTGATGTCAAGTCTCAGGTCTCATGTTTCCCAGGTTAGTACAGCTGGGCAATTGAAACAGTTCCACTTAAAGTACAGCCAAGTTTACAGACACTTTTTCATGTCTGTCAGGAGCCAATTTATAATGCCTCAACATCTGCTTCAGTGTCTGCAGAAGGCAGCAGTAATTAAATACAAGAGGGAAAAACAAATAAATAAAGAGGCATAATTAGGTGTTATCTACCAAGCTTCACTTTGTATGCTGAATAATGCGTAGAATACTTGATAGTCCAGCTATTGCCAGCTGACTCTTGGGGCTATTAATTACTTTTGGTCAAATTTATTTATCCGTAAGGCTCTTTTGTAATGCCCATTTAAATACACAACCATTCTTATATATCATCCTTTTTTGCTTGACTATACCACTTCAGAATGCCTTGAGGATAATGGCATTAAAAAGAAAGCTCACTTCAAACCTCTTTCCCATGACAGGAATGATATCAATTAGAAGGAAAAGCAAAAGATTATTTATTCCCAACATACAGTACACCCTAAAGTAGTTCTCAGTTATTACTGTAGATGAATCCATTATCACATCCCTTATAATTAATACACTATATTGAACTAGGATCAGGGAGACCTAGGTTCACTTCCATTTGTCTAACCATCCAGATCATGGTTATCGCAAAGGTGCTTTTCCAAAAGGTAACTGGACTTTCTTTGTGTTTTTTTCCTTGAAAACGTTTCACTTCTCATCCAAGAAGCTTCTTCAACTCTGGCTGAATGGTGGGGAAACATTTCCTGTCATTGAGTCAGAACTGAAGAAGCTTCTTGGATGAGAAGCAAAACATTTGCAAGGAAAAAACCAAGAAAGCCCAGTTGCCTTTTGAAAAGTATATTTGGGTTCACCTTCATTCACAGCCATTGAAGCTGACAGGGTGATTTTCAGGCCAGTCACTCTGTCTAGTCTCGCCTATCTTTCAGGGTTGACTTGTGGAGGAAGAAGGAGGTGCTAGATGTGTCATCTTGAGTTCCTGCAGGATCAGAAAAATATAAATCTAAGAATAAAGAACCTCAATCAATAAAGTAGGGAGTCAAGATGGAAAAAAGAAAAGACCTCTGATATTCTGCATTCAGTCTTTTGGATGTAAGGTCGAAGACTTCCTTATGATGGAGGGGGTGGGGGTAAAGAGAGAGAAGACAGGTGGTTTTCTGGTTCTTATCTGAAGAACAAGGCTGTATTTGCCCTATTTAAGTATAGTGAACTCAACCATTGTTTATTCAATTTTCTAGATAATTGTCTAAAGATAGTGCAGACTAAGTTATACACTTATCATCATGAGCAGTCTATAAATAAAGCTCTGATTTATTCTTGAGTGAAAATGAAAGTTGGGTGAGGTGAGAAGAAGGAAGGAAGGAAAAATCAGCACTGGCTTGTTTTACGTTGAGCGCTGAATAATTCAGCCATGTCTATCCTCAATTACTTGATTAATTAAGCTATTATCATTATACATTACATTACTGGCTGTCGGTGGCAACATCACATCAGCATCCCTTGATTTTCCTTAGTTACGCTGAATTTAATACATATCATTTTGCCAGCTCACACTCGCCCCACCTGGTCCCTCGGAAGTGAGGGGAAATCAGTGCGCATGTCCCACTTCCATTGGCCTCCTTTATGACTTGCTCAGAAAAGAAAAGACATTCTGGCGAGGAGATCTTAATGCAGCAACTTTCCATACCCTGGCAATGGCATCCTCCAGGCTGAGAATGCAAATCATCTGCTACAATGTCTTACCAGCCAATGAATACTTCAGCTTCAACAAAAACAATACAAGACCACACAATAGATACAAACTCATGGTGAACCGATCCAAACTAGACTGCAGAAAATACGACTTCAGTAACAGAGTTGTCAATGCCTGGAATGCACTACCTCACTCTGTGGTTTCATCCCCAAATCCCCAAAACTTTAACCTTAGACTGTCTACTATAGACCTCACCCCATTCCTAAGAGGTCTGTAAGGGGCATGCATAAGCGCACCAGCGTGCCTACCGTCCCTGTCCTAATGTTTTCTTTTATTCGTATCCTTTTCATGCATTTACAATTATGTTTACACTTGTATCTATCATGAAATACATGCTTGACAAAATTAAAAAAATAAATAAATATAAATAAATAAAAGTTTCTAAACACATTTCTGAGTTCAAAGCATGTCTGGGTTGCAATAGCCTGGCTTCGAGCTCAAAATGGGAAATGATTGAAGCAACCCACTCAGAGCTTGAAATGCTTCTGAATTACAGTGCCCATCATGCTTAACATAAGCTACATGGCAACTGGGCACAGGAAATGATGATGGTGTCCTGGGGAGGGGGTGGTGTGTGCATGCAGATATCTTCTTCCCAGTATATCAGTCTTTTCCTACATCGGACTATTTGCTCTTGGAAATACTTAACTATTACTCAGTTATATGAGAAAGAATTACTCAGTTATATGAGAAAGGCTAAGCAGAAGCAAGTTCACTCAGAACCACTGAGTGATTTTTACCAGTTTTAAACATTCTGTTGTGAATTTTCTTGATCAGTGTTTTGTATTTTATCTACAAGAGAACTCGGGACAGGAACAAGCAATGAGGCCTTTTCAGCTGAACATTAAGTTGAGGCCTCAAATATATATATATATATTATATATATATATATATATATAATTTTATTTTAATTCTCTTTTCGTAGGTCTTGTGTATTTTTGTTTCATCCAGGTTTTTCCTACGTAAATCAAGATCTTTATACAGCCATGGTTCAGTGAAATCTCATTCACTAGAATTTTTTTGGCTTTATCAGATATCAGAGCAGCATTTTGTTGTCTGTTTTAAGATTTAGGGGATACTAAGATAGCTATTTCTGGCTTGTTTGCCTTCTTCGGTTAGCCACACCCCCATCTCCTGACTCCTCCCTGTAAAGGTCAAATATTTATTTTATTTTATTTTAATTCTCTTTTCGTAGGTCTTTTGTGTATTTTTGTTTCATCCAGGTTTTTCCTTCGTAAATCAAGATCTTTATACAGCCATGGTTCAGTGAAATCTCATTCACTAGGATTTTTTTGGCTTTATCAGACATCAGAGCAGCATTTTGTTGTCTGTTTTAAGATTTAGGGGAGACTAAGATAGCTATTTCTGGCTTGTTTGCCTTCTTCGGTTAGCCACACCCCCATCAACTGACTCCTCCCTGTAAAGGTCAAATATTTATTTTATTTTATTTTAATGAGATAGTGAATGAGATTTCACTGAACCATGGCTGTATAAAGATCTTGATTTACGTAGGAAAAACCTGGATGAAACATATATATATATATATATATATATATAGAGAGAGAGAGAGAGAGAGAGAGAGAGAGAGAGAGAGAGAGAGAGAATATTCACAATATTAAAACAATGCCGTTTAAAAATGCTATTATGGTAGCTACTTTTATTTTGCTGTAGCTGCATTTGTTATATTGCAGATACTGTTTTATTGTAACTGTGTTTTTGGTTTGATTGGAAGCAAGCAGCTTTGAATAGTTCCCAGAGAAAAAGGATATAAATAAGAGTAAAAAAATAAAAAAATGCAAGTTTTTAAAATTTGAGCCAAGCTTTGAACAATTTCTGATTTCTTTCCATGTTTGAATGGGATTGCAGATTATATTGCTGTTCCTCTGTCATTGCTGTGTTTTATTTTCCTTTGTGGCTAAGAACGTCTATCCATAATAGCTCACAGCCAGGGAGACATAATTTAAACACAAGTAAACAACCTGAATTATTAAGGATGGTGCTTTTCTGCATTGGATGAGCCCTTGTTTTTTTTATATATAACTTTATTAAAAAGTTATAAATAAAGATAAATAGTATAAGAAACTAATATATAAAATAAAGAAGAAAGGAAAGGAAAAAGAAGGAACAAAGCCAAAAGGAAGTATAAAGAAGTAACTTCCAATTTTCTTTACATCTGTTATAAATATAAATGTATCTCTTACACTGTTGTTATATCATGATTTTTATTTTTTCTATAATCTATTTTTGTAATAACCCAAATCATAAGTTTCATATAAGTTAATGTTTTTTTTTCTATTTCACACAAAAAGTCTACAAAGCATTCCAGTCAATCATAACCTTAGATAATGTCTTTTCTCTAATCAAGAACGTCAGTTTGACCATCTCTGCAAGTTCCATCATCTTCCCCATCCATTCCTCCATTGTGGTTCACGTCAGATCTTTCTACTTCTATCCATATAGTACTCTTGCTGCAGTTACCATTTACATAAACAAAGTTTCACAACCTTTTCCCAACTATTTATCATCAGTCCCAAAAGAAAAGTTCATGTTGCCAAGCTGAGGTGGCGCAGTGGTTAGAGTGCAGTACTGCAGGCTACTTCAGCTGACTGCTAGCTGCAGTTCAGCAGTTCAAATCTCACCATCTCAAGATTGACTCAGCCTTCCATACTTCCGAGGTGGGTAAAATGATGACCCAGATTGTTGGGGGCAATATGCTGACTCTGTAAACCGCTTAGAGAGAGCTGTAAAAGCACTATGAAGCGGTATATAAGTCTTCTGAATAAATGCACATATTTAATTTCAAAACTTTCTGACTTTTTTATGTTACACCACCTGCAGGAGAAGACTTGGCCCTTTTCCTCTGAAGCCTCACCATATTCCTAGGGCTGACTAGATTAAAAGAAAGCATATGCTTCAAAGGAAAGAAAATCAGCATCAGTAGCCACAATTCATGGGGCAAGGCAGTGTTCGTAATCACAGCCAGCAAAGGATTGGAATTTCTAAGAAAACTTCCTAACAAGAGTTAAAATGCAGTCTAATTGCAACACACCCATAGCCTAAGAATAGTTGTGAACTGTTACAATCTTAATTTCCAACATCAGACCACTCTGAGTAGACCTGCCTCAGGCAGACATAGCACCTCTTTGCATTCCTTCTCTCTTAAGCTCCTCCAAGAGGGAATGATCCCAGGGGGTTGGACGAGCAGACCAGTTCAAGATGGGAATCACAAGGACCAAGGTAATTAGTAGACTCTAAGGCAGCTCATTGCTTGGGCTAGGAGTCTGTTTCTCACGGTATCTGCAGCAAATGACAATAATGTCATGCATGCAATGAAATAATCTTGCAGTTAGCATAAGTAGCGGCATTTGTGCAATCCCATCATCACACATTATATCATCATGCATGTGTTGTCATTCCCCACCTCTCATTCGCCTCCTACTTCTGTGTCTTTCTCCCTGCATGACTTATCAAGTTCCTCTTCTTTGAACAACTTTCAACCAGGGACACGTGACACATCATATTAATTGGCAAAATGTAATGTTAAAGACACCAGTGAGTTAAGGGTTAACAATATATACAAAACTGGACACTCTGGCTTGTTCAACAGATGATGGTTAAAATTCTGGATTGGTACAAGATGTCAACTTACCCAATATCAAAGTCCTAACCTCAGGCAACATTATGATTCCTTGAAACAAGACTGCTTTAACAATAGTTTAGATAAAGCACATTTTTTTTATGCCATGATGAGCTTCGGCTCATCAAAAATAGAAGCAGAGGCTTTCAACACCTCCTCATGTCAGAGGAGGTGGTGAAAGAATATGATCTAGTGTCTTCTATGGCTCATCCTTCTAAAGCTAAGCATGTGTTTAGAACTGTGTACAAATTCAGCCAGGGCACGTAGACTCAAATACACAAGGGATGCAATATATATATTTACAGTCATTTACATCAAATGGACAAGGGGTGATGATTATAAACCTTGCTAGTCTTCATTTGTAAATCACACATTGCACACATTGAGACACTGCAAAAATACAAATGGCAATATTGTAGATTGTGGCCAGTGTTCAAAGTTTATCCCACAGTTGTCAGATTAAATGCATGTTTAAAATAAAGACAAGAGAAGAACTTGGGTTGTTACTGTTGTTTTCCTCCTTACTAAAAGTAGTAAGGATGGTGTTAAGGACTTGCTGAGTGGTAAAGATTTGAGAGCTTCTTGGCTCTTCTTGTTTCCTAGTATTTGCAGATAAACCAATTACAGAATCAGAAAGGAAGTTAGACATTGGACTTTAGCTAAATCAACTGAAAATTTAGTCAAAGTGGTAGATGAAGCCTTCTCCATTTAAACTCAACGTCTGGAGAATTCATGGATACATAAAAGCAATTTTTCATGGCAACAGTGCAGAAGAGATTTCCCATTGGCTTTTCTAGAAAGTTTGTCCATTTCCTAGTGTAGCCTATAACCCTACATTACCCTGAAGATCTCCTACCCAGTTGAATTCTGAAGATTTCCTACCCAGCTCAATTCTGCTGAAGTCCAGACAAAGTCTGCAACTGTTTCCATCTGTTGAGGCAATTATTATATGTCCATCAGGCTAAATATTATCTGAGTTATTTTGTTTCAGAAAAACAGCAATTTCTTGGTTTGAACTGATTTTGAAAACAGTTTTGCTTTCTATTTCTGAATAGCTGAAACATTCAGATTAATGTAGAGGCATCTAATTCAACCATTTGATTTGATTTTCTGATTCAGGCTTGGAAAATCAATTCAGAAATTCAATCAAATTGCTTGCAAATCTAATCTCCAAACTGACCTTTTGCACGATCTTACTAATTGCCTTTTGTGAATATTTCCCTGCAAGCATGCCAAGTAGCCATTAAGGAAGATTTGGTAGATAGTTTCTAGATCTCTGCCAGAGGTCTGTTTATCCCACATGTACATATAAACATACTGAGATGAAAAAAATGCATTATGCACCAAAGATAGAAATGAGATCCCTTCCCTGTCTGTCTGGGAACTGATTCCAGATATGTTTTGTGTTTCCTTTTTGCATTGAAGACGGATACAGGTGGGTTCTACCTGGAGAAGCACATTAGCAACAGAATGAGGAACTTGGAGTAAAGATCTCAGAAAGTTGGATTGTACATCTTCTAAGACAAAAACGTTCACCATACAGCAAAACATTTAACACCCTGGCTTTAAAAAAAATTAATTGCTGCAGGAACATAGTTATTGTCTTTATGGACTGAATATCTAATAATTTTATTAGAGGCTGCTTGGCCTCACAAAAGGTTTGAAGAGAGAATCTTCCAGGATGAAGATGCAAGGAAATCTTGAAGATGCCAAGATATTTGAAAGCATTGACCTGGTCAATTTGATAGTTATTGATCTTCTCAGTATGAGGATGGTTGATGTATCACTTGATCAATTCAAACATGTTGGGTTTTGCATTCCTAGGATTTCAGATTGGCAGTAATGCATTCATGGTAGTGGAATGAAGGTAGACAAGATTACAGTATTGTCGGCATATAGATATGAGGGCGATTTGACTGAAAATTAACAGATTAACAGAGCTGGAAGGGACCTTATAGGTTATCTAGTCCAACCCCCCACTCAAGCAGGGGACCCTACACCATTTCTGACAAATGGCAGTCCAATCTTTTCTTGAAAGTCTCAGGTGATGAAGTTCCCACAACTTCCAAAGGCAAGCTGTTCCATGGGTTGATTGTTCTCACTGTCAGAAAGTTCCTCCTCATTTCTAGGTTGAATCTCTCCTTGGTCAATTTCCATTCATTATTCCTTGTCTGGCCTTCATGTGCTTTGGAAAAAAAGCTTGACCCCCTCCTCTCTATATCTCTCCCAATACTCCCTCAAGTATTGGAACATGGCTATCATGTCTCCCCTGGTTCTTCTCTTCACTAGACTAGCCATGCCCAGTTCCTGCAACCGTTCATCCTATGTTTTAGCCTCCAATCCCCTAATCATCCTGGTTGCTCTCCTCTGCACTTTTTCTAGAGTCTCAACATCTGGATGCAGTACTCTAGGTGTGGTCTTACTAGGGCTTTATAGAGTGGTATTAGTACCTCACTTGATCTTGATTGTATCCCTCTGTTAATGCAAATTAGGATTTCATTGGCTTTTTTAGCTGCCGCTGCACACTGCTGGCTCATATTTAGCTGATTGTCCACTAAGACTCCAAGATCCCTCTCACAGTTACTGTTATTAAGCCTGGTTTCCATCAGTTTATATATATGCTTTTGGTTTTTCTTACCTAAGTGTAAGACTTTACTTTTCTCTACATTGAATTTCATTTTGTTAGATAGGGCCCAGTGTTCAAGTCTGTCAAGATCCATCTGGATCTTGAGCCTATCTTCTAGGGTGTTAGCTATTTCTGCCAGCTAAATGTTCTCAATTCCATTAATTGTCAATGTTAAAAGATTCTCTTACCCACAGACTCATGCAGAACAAAAGCTTTTAGCCATACAAAAAGTCATTTGGTTGTCTTTGGCTTTGGACTTTATAGCATTTTTAAAAAATATTGGTGTTGAAAAGATAGTGAAAATAGTTTGAGGTGTTTTGGAAGTCTAGTTCCTATAGGTCACCTTGTGATCCCCATACTTCCCTCTCCTGCCAACATATGCACAGTGTTCCTTATAAAAAATGTCTGAATCTGCAGAATAGTGCAGATCTCAAAGTGCAGGAGTCAATGGACTATTCTAGCCAGATGCACAAAACAATGGGAGCTATTAGACTTGTACAACCAACACAATCTGATTCAAAATACCTGTTTGACTTTTTACTCTGAAGTTTGGGTCAAATCACTAAATTGAATCGATTCAATTCTGATAGCTGAATCAGTTAGGAAAAAGTCATTTCTGTACATATATAGCTTATCTGGATCATTCAGTTTCAGTTGTTCTATTTAACAATTCAATTTGTAAAGCATGTTTTGAGATTCAACTAAATAAATTTCACTCAAAATAAATCTCTATTTGAGTCTGACACAGACAAGCAGTAAAAGGCAACTCTGAATTTTAATGTTGATCTAATTTATGTTATAAATGCCTTCCTTTCTAGTTAGAAGAAAATTACGGTATGATTTTCCCTCACATACTTTCTGAAATTGCACATCCAGCAATAGGTAAGACAAAACCAACAACATCAGTTATATTGTTAGCAAGAGTTCATTACTTGTTCTTCTCAGGCTTATTCTTGCTTGTGCCTGCTTGTTTAAGTTACTATAAGTATAAAAAATGCACTTGGTGGGCACATTAACTACCCTTCTCCTCCCTGAAGATCTCATTTCAATGAGGTAGAGCATCCCAAAAGGATTTTGGAACTGAAAAGGATGAGCAGAAGAGTCATATTGTAAATAATGAAATTTGCAAATGTCATCCAAACTCATCCCATGTGTCAAATAAGCAGAATATCAGAGCATCCCCTAACAAGAAGGAAGTTGATCAGGTTGGGGAAATTAAAAAGCATATATGCCAATATGTGGTTGATTAAGAAACCAAGTAAATGTTTCAGTGAGATTCTCTCCCTGCTCCTCCCTTGCCTGCTTATGCCATGAGCCGCCACATGGCTAAGTAATACTCCTGGCAACAGGTGGGTATCATTCAAGCTTCACAGATTATTGGTTTTGTAAATTTCACATTTGAGATTTTGTTTATATATCCTTAAGTCTAAAGGTTCTTGGATGCCAGAACTGCAGGAAGTTGCTTGCTGAGAGATTAGCACTTTAAAGCAGCTTAAATTGAAGGGATCAAAGTAAATTCAGAAAACATCTACATTGACAACTATGTTCCTTTTCCTCTTCAAAGGCCACATGTCCTTAAAACCTCGCGGCAGAAGATCCCCCTGCTAAACCCTCTGTACACACAAAAGGTTTCATGGAAATATCCCCATAGGCAAGTCGGCTCACCAAAGGATTCAGATGTTGGTTCAGGCACATTTGATTTCCATGGTGTTAATAGCCTTAGCCTGCATTAGTCTTTGCTTCTCTGACACCTTTTATTATGTGAATTAGGAGATTAGCTGGTATATATATATTTTCAGGTAGCAGAACATTTGGCACGTAGAACTTGCTGTTGAGGGCTTGCAAATCCTTACTTTTTTAAAAAAAAATATTTATTCCATGCCTAGTCCTCTAATTTTAGGCACTCCAAGAATCAGGAGAAAATGCAGATAAAATACAAAAATGCTTATCGTTTAAAAAAAAGCTGGGTAACAAAATCAGAAAAAGAAATAATAGCCAACCATCTGTTAAAACGCATTTCACCAAACAGGAAAGCTTAAAATGTCCAAATTTTGCCAGCCCAACAAAAGGTAAGTGATGAAGAAAGCTTGGTGGGGAATCTGGAGACTTCCACTCCAGATCCCCCTTTGACTGGTTTTCAATACCATCAGGCATAGATCTTTCTGAGCTGATGGGCTGCTACAAGACACTTGAACCCATCCAAGAAGGGTAATTTCCCAAGGGATGCTAGAAGATTCCTGACCAATTTCATAGTCACTTCTCAGAACTCTCTCTTGGTTCCAGGATGAGAGGAACTGGAAGATGTGCTTCAGAGCTGTCTTTCCCACATTTGGCAGCTGTTATAAACATCAGTTCCCAAAATGCCAGAATCAAAATAGGCATTGCTGAGAATACTGGGATCTGAAGATCACTGTTCACAAATTGCCAAATGTGGGAAACACTGTTCTGGATTTTTGGAGTCTGGTACCAATAATAATTCCGAGTACACTCAATTGTGATAACAATTTTCACGTAAATCCAATTAGTTGTTCATTTCCAAAACAGTATTTAATACTGGAAATTGACTTGATTTGGCAAAAAAAAAAATAAAATAAACAAGTCAAAGGACTCCCAGACAGAAAAGAGAGTATAACATGTCCTCGATATATGACCACAATTAAGCCTAAAATTTCTATTGCTGAGTGACAAAGTTATTGAATTTTGCCTCATTTTCCAATTTTTCTTGCCACCGTTGTTAAATGAATCATTGCAGTTGTTAAGTTAGTAACACTGTTGTTAAATGAATCCAGCTTCCCCATTGACTTTGCTTGTCAGAAGGTTTCAAAAGGTGATCCCGTGACCCCTGGACATTGCAACCGTCCTAAATATGAACCAGTTGCCAAGCATCCAAATTTTCATCACATGATCATGGGGAGTGCGAAGTGTGAAAAAAGATCATAAATCAGTTTTTTTCAATGAGATTATAATTTTGAACAGTCACTAAATGAATGGTTGTTAAGTTGAGAATTATCTGTAATTAGAGACTTAATCCTTCAGGGTTTGGGGGGACATTTGGAGAAGACTTTTCCTCATGGTGGCACTTTGGTGGCAAGTTGTTAGAATGTCTTACTGCAGGCTAACTCTACCCACAGCCAGGAGTTCAATCCTGACCGCTCACGGTTGACTCTGCCTTCCATCCTTCTGAGGTCAGTAAAATGCGGACCCAGATTTTTGGAGACAATATGCTGATTCTGTAAACTGCTTAGAGAGGGGTGTAAAGCACTATGAAGTGGTATATAAATCTAAGTGATATTGCTCTTGTTCTCTCACTCCCACCACCACTCAAATAAGTTTTCAGGAAAGTTTTTTAAAAAGTTTTTTTGACTCCCTTACTCAAACTCTGAAACTTTGAGACACAAAGTTGACTTGCAAACAATTCCTTGTTGCTGTATAAGGCAAAAAGAAAATTAAGTTCTGTGGGACTCACATTTTATTTTGTCAGCCTTACGGTGTGCTGGCCTTAAGCAATTCTCTCTCTTTACCTCCTGTCACAAGCAGCTAAGTAGTTTCTCAGAAATAAATAAATCAGATTGATCCTGCAAGGTCTGAATAGTTCTAGAGCTTGTTCTATGTTGAATTCTTCTCTCAGCACAGCTTTCACACAAATCATTATTATTATTTTTTTGCTCCCACTGATGGAAAGGGGGGAAATATCTTCCAGAATGACAAATGCTATTCAGCAGGAAGCTACGTATAGTGGAACAGTGGCCAACACTGGGCTGTTTTCGTACAATTTCTCAGGCTTGTTCCTACAGAGATTTGCCATCATATTCCCTGTGGGGAATGACATTATCATTCTTTATGAATCAGCTCCTGGGAGATAGTTGCAAAATACAGGCAAGAGTAAAAATAAACCATTGGACCTCTCATATCAAATGGCTTTCTCTTGATAGCCGGTTTGAGCATACTCATTTTCTGGAACTTACGCTACAAATTGAAAACATTTCCATATGTGACAGGATTTAGAATTCCTGACTCTCTGAATTCTTAGCCAACATTATAGATCAGTGATGGTTAATCTTTTTGGTGCCGAGTGCCAAAGCATGCGTGTGTGCATGAATGCATGTGAGCATGCATGAACCCCCAAAATGGAATGTGAGCACCCCCACGCATGTGCCCCACCACCCGTGCCCCGTTTTGGCTTCCAGGTTGGCGCAGGAAGCTTTCCAGGCCCAAAACTGGGTGGGTGTGGGGGGGCCTCATGCAGTGCCCCCATGCCCTGTTTTGGCTTCCAGGTTGGTGCAGGAGGCTTTCCAGGCCCAAAACGGGTGCAGGGGGGTGCATGCGCGAACCCCCAAATGCAATGCGAGCACCCTCCATGTATACGTGACAGAGACCCAAAGATCAGCTGGCTGGTGGGAGACATGCACGTATGTGTGGTGGAGGTGAGCTGGGGTGATGGCTGGCGTGCCCACTGAGAGGGCTCTGCGTGCCACCTGTGGCACGCGTGCCATAGGTTCGCCATCACAGTTATAGACCATGGGGAAGAATATGGACAAAAGATGGATTTTATCCTAGAGCATTTTATATTTGGGCAGAGGTTTGGTTCATTTGTTTACATCAAAGGATGGGTTGTATTATTTAGGCATTCAAAGAACTTAAATATATATGCTTGGAGATGCAGAACATCTCTGGAGGAAATCTTCACCTCCTCTTCTTCTTTCTTTTTTCTTTTTTGAAATCAGGATGGGTTTAAAGTGTAAAATAAATGTATTGAATCTGAAAAAGTCCAGTCAAGCCATTTTGCATATATTTGAGGCAGAAAATTGTGCTGCTACAGATACTCTGCAGATACTCTGGGAGGTGCTGAATGGCCGCTGTGGTCTCAGATCCAGCCTGTCCTTACAAATTTGCAGTAAGTTAGCAAGCCACATAGGGGTAGAATAGGCTAGGAGCAGAATAGTGAACAAACCTAATAGAATAGACACAAATAAAAACTGAAGTGAAAGCAATATTAAAGTCTAGGGGCGTGATGGTGAACCTATGGCATGCGTGCCACAAGTGGCACGCAGAGCCATATCTGTGGGCACACAAGGATTGCCCTAGCTCAGCTCCAGCGCACATGCATGTGCCGGCCAGCTAATTTTCTGGCCTTCTGGGCCCACCAGAAGTCAGGAAACGTGCTGTTTCCAGCCTCTGGAGGGCCTCCGGGTAGCTGGGGAAGACTGTTTTCACCCTCCCCAGGATTCAAGAAAGCCTCTGGAGCCTGGGGAGGGTGAAAAACAGGTCTACTGGGCCCACCATGACATCACATGCCAAAAGCGGGAGGAATGTGGGGGGGTTGCACGTGCAGGCGTGGGGGGTGGGGCACATTGAATTATGGGTGTGGGCATGCGTGCGCACCGACACCCCCCCCCCCCGCACTCCCCCTGCTTTTGGCACGTGATGGCAAAAAGGTTAGCCATCACTGGTCTAGGGAGATAACCAATCAAAAGATGTGGGGGGGGGGGCATGAAATGCAGGCACTACATCATTGAACAGGGGATTTTAACCTCCAGAACATTAGGGGCAGATCCCATCATCCTCAATAAGTATGGTCAGTGGAGATGGGAGTCCTACTCTTAGAATAACTGAAGGGCAATAGGCCTTATCCCTGCAGTAGGAGTTTGGAAGGCTCTGGGGGATGAACCAATGGCAGAGCAATGTTCTATATCCATGTATCACATATTTCCCTCTCACTTTCAATAAAGATCTCATAAATGGAATTATCTCCATAACAGCTTTCTGAAGCACACTTGGCTAAAGTTGGCCCCTGATCTCCTGGGGATATGCTGGTTGTTGGTTTTTCCTAAACTACCGTAATAACATAGTTCAAAAATAACACTATTGAGAAGAAAGCACAGTCCTCACTGAAAGTACACTCATCAAACGTTAGCAATGCTGACAATGTTTTATTTTTTAACAGCCCTTTCTGCTTTTCTGGCATCATTTTGTACCTCTAGAAATGAGCAGGTAATGATCTTTAGCTGTAAATAACTTTACTTGACAATTTCTGTGTAATAGTTTTTGTTAAAGTTATAGAAGCAAGCCAAAGTAATTCTCTTTTTTTCCCCTTCTTAGTTAGTTGGCAACTAAATAAATATGTTATATGGGTTATAGTCCTTTATATCCTTATTCCTTGTGCAAAGCCAGAGAATTGAGGATATTAAGTCTTTCTTGAGGTAGAGGAAGGATTTATTTGGATTTTTCCATTTGCTTTTTCTCTAGAAACTGAAGATCCTATATGTGCCTCCTTCAATGTTTTTCCCCTTGTTTCCCCTTGTTTCCTAGCTACAATACTGGACTGAAATATTTAATTGTATGAGTAAAAGATCTTCATGCCAAACAATGATCTTCACCAAGGATTATGAGAGTGAGGAAATTAAAACCAACCCTGGTTCGTTCTATTACCAACTCTGAAGCTGAAAAAATTCTCATTCAATTGAATTACAGCAAATTCCTCCAACTGCCCTATGACTGTAACCTTTGGTAGCAACTAAAATGGAGTATATAACGACTATTACCTAGACAGTGAAAGATTAAAGGATAAAATTTCAGCTAGTCTTCAGTCATAAATATTATTGAAAATGCTGTTTTCCATTATTCCTTGAAGTTGTAGGTCTAAATTACAAATGTGACGGGTTTAACAGATTAAAGTATACAAGGTTTCCTTCATTTCTGTTAATTTGAAGTACGCTACATAAGGTTGTAGACATTCAACATTTTATGCAGATGATGATGATGATGATGATGATGATGATGATGATGATTTGCACAAATACAAACCTATCTATGCAGAAGTCAATAGATATGGCAGCAGAACTTGGGCCCAAAAATTAGATCTGCAAAAATGAGAAGGAATCTAAGACAGCAAGAGGCAGAGACCTCAATTAGTTAACAAAAAATTCCACAACAATATTCGGGAGGGGAAATCACTAACACATTTTCCTGATGACATTTTTGCATACTGTACCTAGTCAATCTGAGAACCTAAGAAGAGAACAAGAAGAAATGTTGTTGTTGTTGTTGTTGTTGTTGTTAGAGGTACTAGAGAATATGAGCAGGCATAATTTTGCAGTTTATGTCCTGAACAATCTTATATTTGTGCTGCTGCCTAAAAAAATATGGAATGTATTTTCAAAGAGTGCAAGCTTGTATTTTTGCTCAGCTCATAAGTGAGGCCAAAGTTATTTTAGGCCAAACAAACACTGTACTGTAACAGAAGTATTTTTCTGCATGCAAGAAAATCAGAGAAAGCTAGATGTTCAGGCAACATTAGATGGCAATTACACTTTGTTTGAAAACTCAAGACTCATAGCTTAAATATACTTCTGGATTTAGTGACAGTTAAATTATGTTTGCAAAGCTGTTAATTCACTAATTGTATCCATTTCTGGAGGTGATAATTCAATTAGATTATTAGAATGCATGTGCTAGATTGTAGATGAGAGTAATAAACAGAAACAAGACTCATTCAATCCACGGAAAGCTATTCCTTTCTGCTTATCCAAGGGAGAATGATTATACTACCAACAGCTGCTACAAGGACATCACCTTGGGTTTCAAAGCTGTAGGGTTTCAACACTTGAAGAATCTGGAGACTCAGGTGCTTTTCTGCTAGCAAATTAGAAGGAAAAAAGAAAAAAAGACACTAGCTATAGAAATGGTGATAGCAACTGGGATTTGACTGCTAGAATCCTGAACTATGTTAGCTGGATGAAAAACTAAATCTCTGAGGCTTGAAATAAAGATGTTTACTGCAGGAGATAGTGACAGAATAATTACAGCTCGGGCCTATTTAAAAGTCCAATAAAAATCCTGAAGAATATTAGTATAGTCCTTGCTGTCTACATACATTGAGGTATAGAATATGAAAAAAATATGAGCTCATCTTATTATAGGAAAGCAAATATGATTTCATAGCTGAGCTCTTGTTGAGATGAATATCATCATTGGAATGCACAATGGAAGACAGTAATATGATCGAAAGGAATAAAAGTAATAGAGCTACAACATAAATAATATTGTGATCTGAACAGAAATTTTGAGAGCATCTAGGTTGATTTGATCTCTAGTTTTTCTTAACACCAAGAACTGTAGCTATACTCTGACTCCAGACTTTTTTCATTAACACAAAGAAATTGGGATAAAGAATTTGCAAATGGGGCTTCTTTCTTGTGATTGAATTGTGTATACAGAGTACAAATTTATACACCTCCCAGTTAAAAGATAATTTAGGTATGTATCTCTGACTGAAAAATGTATGCCATTGTGGAAAGTAAACCAGTATTGATCCAGTTTTATTAAAACTATCAGATTAGTTAGATAGCTTTTCAACTAAAACTAGTAAACATTCCAAATAAGAGAATATTGATTTATTTGCTTTTCGTTACCTTTATTTTTCCATGCAAAAAGGTGGATCTGGCTTGTTCTTGCTTTGCTATGGCTTTTTCATGTTTTGATAGATTGCTGGATGCCATAATTAATTACCTAATCCACTGAAATTAAATGATGTTACTAATGTAATACTCAGATTTAAGAAGTGTTTATCAAGGTGCCGCAAACACACAAAAAATTACTTTGTTCTGCTGCATCTGTTAAGCTTTCCCTCTGTAGAAAAGCCGCTTCGAATGAAAGAAATTGATTTTTATCTTAGCCATAACATGAGTAGCCTCTCCTGCCAGATCATTGTCATTATCTTCTCAACTTGCAGCCACTATTGACTAAACTGTCTTCACAACAGCCAAAAATGAACTTTTAGTTGAGTCTAAGTGCTGAAGGCTTGAAATGAGGGAAAAGAAGTCTCTGTATTTTTCTTATAATTTTCTTTCAGACCTTCGAAGTCAAGACTCTTTCTGTGACAATAGAAGAACAGAGCATAGAAGAACAGAGAGGAGCATATATTTTTGGGTCTCTTAGGAAAGAAACAGACAGAAGTGAGGCCCTCTGTTCAAATAGTGATGTTTGGAAGCCAATCCCACTTTTTTTTAGGTATTCAAAAGAGCAAAGGATGCATGTCTTTCTTTGCCCAAAGCATATTATTCCTATCCTATTATTCCGATCCTATGTCTTGATGGAGGCCATCAAGACATCTTTTTCTTTTAAACAATTCCTTCTCCCAGTGTAGTCCAGGCCAATCATGGATGTGAGGCCAGACTTAAAATGGGCAAATTCTGTGGAACTACATAGTGTCTCTGGCTTGCTTGCTTTCTCTTATCCTGTCTCTGTGGGCCACATTAAATTAAAACATGAAATTAAGTTGGAGCCATAGGTTCCTCATCCCCCGAGTACACTGAAAGGAGTAAGTGAGATAAGGAGGAAAAAGTAATTGTTTTGCTTGATTGATCAAAGTTCCATTTGATTTAATATTTGTCTCTAAGTAGCCCAGAAGGTGCCCCTGGGAAGTTTCTAAGCAGAACACAATACAGCTGGTTATCCCTTTCATTTGTCCAGACTTAATTTACTCTTTAAGTCCTAGTTTTAGCTATTAACCATTTACGTGCTGGAAAGAAAGAATCTTTCTATCATGTTTCTTCATTTTTATCAAGTACCAGATAGTCAGCAACCCTAATTCAAGCCTTACAGGTTCTCAATTACAACCGTGCCATCCAAAATGCTTTGTGCAAAAGGTGCACAAAGCAAGTTCAGTAACAATTAAATTATATCAAAGGAGAGCTAAAGGAGTTCATCGGATTTGGCCAAATCTTTAAGAAATCGTAAAGATTGGCACAGTTTGCTGAAATTATCTAACCAAAGCATAATTGCCCTGCAGCAGAACTGAATCTGAATCCTATGGCAGTTTTGCAAGTAATTCAGAGATTTAGAGGCACTAGGACAGAAAGACAATCTGTGATACGTATTGCCCAAACTCTCCAAATTGGGGAAAAGCCAGCATGAAGAAGGGCAGAAGAATAGAACTTTGCGACTGACAGCTCTAATCCTAAATGGATTTATTTGTCGGGGTTTTTTATCATAATTTATATACTGTCTTCTCTTCTGACTCAATCAAAGTGCTTTGGTTAAAGGATGTTAAAGTATTGCAAAACAACTCCTAGATTTCTATGTTTTTCGCTTAATCTTTCTTCCAGAAGCAGGAGGCTAAACATTTGGGTGAAGTCCATGATATAAATATAGTAAATAAGAAAATAAATGATATAATTAAATAAAAAGCTCTTTTTAAAAAATAGTAAACCACCTGTACAGGTTTGATATCCTCAGAAGGGTTAATTTTGACTGCAAAATTCATCTGTATGTTTCCAAGTTATTCATTTATTTTAAGAAGTCAACGTATAAATACGCCTTAAATAAAACACTATCATATTTTGAACATATGTTTTGCAACTCTATAGAGCCATATTGTATTGTCCACACATTTTACATACATGTATATGCTGATGCTTTATTTAAACTTACATTTCTGTTTGTACACGTAATGTGTTTTTTTAATAGTATTTATTGAATTTTTCAACATTTAAAACAAAAAACAAAACAGATATTTACACTTATAACAGCTTTTCCATATCGGTATCAATATCTTTCGTAACAATCATATTTACAAAATTCTATTTGTATACACCACTGTCCTTTGTTATACCCTTATTAAATTATAATAATATCTACTTACCAGTCCATATCATCTATCACTTATAAATTTTACATTCTATATATTATACTTTTTATGACTTATACCTTAGGTTTTACATTTACTCTCGAGCCAGGAATATCATCTATTCCAAATTTGATAGTACTCAGATTCTTCCCTCCTTCATTTCCATAGACAGTCTATCCATTTCTGCACATTCATAAATTTTTCTTATCATGTGATCTGGAGGAATGTCAGTCTGTTTCCAATTCTGTGCTAGAGCAATTCTACTTGCCATTAATATATGTAACATTATATATTGTAATTTTTACAAAAAAAATTACAAAAATTACAATGTACATGTAATGTGTTTTATTACTGTTGTATATCAGTGATTGTATGACCTCTGTAGATGTCATAGGCTAAATAAATAAAAAATTATTTTAAAAAGTCAAAATATAAACACGGCTTAAATAAAGCACTTTATCATATTTTTGACACACAGTATTGGAAAAGGTGGAAGGAAAGAGAAGAAAACAATTCACAGGAAGAGGGATGGACTCAGTTACAGTGGTGATGGGTACACCATTGAGAGACTTGGAAGTACAGGTTAGGGATAGACTGTCATGGAGAAAGTCTATTTATGTGGTTGCTAGAAGTCAAAAAAAACTTGCTGGTGGTTGTGAATCAAGATGCTAACCTAGTTACCTGAAATTTGGTGTGGTTTGTTCCCTCAGAAGAGGTTTTTGTGCTGTCAATCAAGAAATTGGGGCAGAAGAATTTAATACTATGGTTGATGAGTGATATGGGAGTTTAGATTTTTTTCAACTGAGATTCAAATGCTGGCCCCAGGTCAAGCTGGAGACTTGCCAAATCAGTTGGGCCTGAATTAATCTTCTTTCTGAATCATGAAATAGATCCAAATCCAGTTATGTGATTGCTGTATCCCCTAATAAGCACACAACTACAGTTCTGCTACCATGAAAGAATCTTCATTCAGTAATAGCCCTGCTTCTCCAGATCTGATTTAGTGCACACCAGGGGTGGGTTCTAAATTTTTTTACTACCAGTTCTGTGGGCGTGGCTTGATGGTCATGCGATAATTATTTAGGATTTAGCAGAGGTACTGATCTACCAGGCTTTTAACTGCTTGCAGAGCTGTACTGATCTACCCATTTATTTTTGCAGGCACTGATCTACTCATGTATTTTTGCAGGCACCGGTCTACTCATTTGTTTTCTTTTACCACTGATCAGCTGTAGGGCGGCCCTTTGAAGCCCCGCGGCAAGAGTTTAAACAGTTTTTTTCCCTCTAGCCATCAGCTGGGACTCAGGAGGCAGCAATGATTGGGGGTGGGGCCAAATAAAAGGTAAGAATAATGCGGAGGGTGGGGGCGGGTGGGGGCAGAACCGGTTCGGTGACGTCATATCGTCACCGCTACCGGCTCAGGGGAACTGGGCCGAACCGGGAGGAACCCATCACTGGTGCACACCAGAAAATGTAACTTTGCCATTGCCCTTAAAAAGAGACAAGTACATAACACAGTGTCACTAGCCTTAGGTTTTCTAAAAAGCAAATGTACAAATCACAGATCTTTCTCAGCTACCATCTAGTGTTTCTCATGAGCCTTTTTGCTACGCACAGAGGTGCTTTTTCAAGCGGCAACTGGACTTTCTGGTTTTTCTTTGAAGACATTTCACTTCTCATCCAAGAAGCTTCTTCAGCTCTGGCTGGATGTTAGGGGATGGAAGGATTTATACTCCTTGCAGACAGCTGGTCATTTGCATTCTTTTAGAGAATCTTTCAACAGTTCCAAGAAAGCTCCCCACCCATTTGCACTACTCTGGTGATCCTGAGGATACAGATAAACCTCCAGGTGGCCTCAACAACTCTCTAAAAGAATGCAAAGGAGGACAACATTACATCTGAAATCTGCTGGATCTGAATCCATGAAAAATCTCAGGAGAAATGAGACCTCATGAGATAGTCCATCTGTACTCCACACAGCTGCTCTACATGAGTTGACAGCAGAAACTGACATTTTTGAAGTCTACTTGTGAGTTGGGGGATCACATCTACATGCACAGATGGAATGTAGCCTTCAATGATTCAAGGTTCAGCCAATCTTTATCACTTTGGATTTAATGTAATTGTTTTCATTGAGACATCCAGAAAAGAAAGTTTTTATGGACTTCACTGGGTGAGTTTCCTTCAATCCACTGTGAAAGAAGCTTTAAGTATGTGTTTAAAAATTAAAGAATTCTTTTTTTTTGGACTTAATAACAAAAGGATGATTAGATTGTTGATTTTAGAAGGTTATAAATGGAATAAAGATTGTAATGGATTTAATACAATTTGCAAATTGTAAGAATCCTTCCTGTGGGAAACAATTCATGTTCTTGCATTCATGTTCTTCAAAAGGAAACTAAAAAGAATGTGAGACTTTGAAGTTTGGATACTAGAGGGCACCAGAAAGAAACAAAATAATGGATGCATAGAGAGAGATGTTGGAAAAAATGGGTGCAGAGTTTTTAGCTTAAAGTTTTCTGCTATTCATGATAGACTAAATAATGCTATGGAAAAAGAATACATTTTATTGGATCAGACTGAAATTGATTCAAGTGTGGACTTGAAAATAGGTTGGAAGAAGGATATTGAAAAAGATGAAATACTGAATAAATATGCTGATGTTTTAAAAGCTAAGAAGGTCATGCAAATAATAGACTAGAAGAATAACTGGGATAACCTTTCTATATTGGATTTACAATAATAAATAAATATAATAAATAAATATAATATAATATAATATAAATAAAGTAAAGTGTATATACATTATCTGAAGGATTGTTGAAATAAAGTGGAAGGAATATAAAGGTGATTTGTTTTGCCAAGGATAAAATAAATAGATTGTTACCTCTGGAAATTTTTAATGATTTTTTAAAAAAACTGGAAGTTAATTATGATGTTTTAAGGTTTTGTTGATAGCTAAGAGTTCTACAGGAAAGTTATTGAATGCATTTCAAATTTATTTGATTGAGATTAAAATGATTATGTTATCTGTGGTAACTTCAATTAGTGTTTTACAAACTAGATTTGAATTATGGGATTTGGTGGATTTGCTTGAAAAATAGAAAATGAGATATAAATGTAAAAGGAAAGAATTAAAATGAGTTTATTAGGTAAAGCTTATAACAGATATGTTGTTATTTCTGATCATCCTTAATGGAGTTTTACTGATTAGTATGAGAGGCAGCTTTGTTTGTTAATAGAGAATGAGATGAAATGTGGAATGAAATGATTGTTGTGTTTTAAGATACAGTATAATGGTCATTAAAATGTCATTAAAATTATGACATTTTGTCATAAAATTATGTATGCAAGTAGCCTTCAATTTACAACACAATTGGGACCCAAGTTTTGGTTGCTAAGCAAGGCGATTGTTAAATGAGTTATGCATAAACTTACAACCTTTTGCCACAGTTGTTAAGCAAATCACTGCAGTTATTAAATGAATCTTGTGGTCATTAAGTGAATTCAGTTTCCTCCATTGATTTTGTTGATCAGAAGCCAGCTGGGAAGATTACAAATGATGATCACTTGCCCTGGTATGTTGGAACTGTGTTAAATATATGCTGGTCGCCAAGGGCCTGAATTTTCATTACGTGACCGTGAAGATGCTGCAATGGTCATAAGTGCAAGGTCATAAGTCCCAATTTTCAGGGTCGTTGTAACTTCAAGCGATTGCTAAACAAAAGCTTGTAAAATGAGAACTTACAACCAGTATTTGATTCTTTGCTTTCTTTGTTCTTTGTTCTTTACATTTTTTAAATTGTATTCTTTTACTTTTAATAATTTGTATTAGTTTCATCTGTCTATACAATGTCTAATCAATTTTTAAAAATTCTTCATTTGTGAATGCAATCCAATTTTTGGAAGCCTTTAAATCTTAAATCCCGATGCGCTATCTACAAAATCATTTTAAAGGCATTAGAAACAATACTCAAAAATACTGCTGTACATCTCTGTGACAGGAATGAGTTATCATTGCCATGGAAACCTTAACTTTTGAGCCCCAATTTCAAGAAATTGCCCAAGCGTGTAATTTGCCATTGTCATGACTGTATGAGAAATTGTTAGCGCTGCTCACATACTGAAACAGTTAAACATCTGCACTGAGGGATGGTATTATCAGGCACTTAGGACTTCCGCTTGTCATTGCAGAAGGAGAAAGAACAAGATTTTTAGGCACATACCTTGTAAGCAATTTTCATTTTTAATATTTTAATATTTAACGAGACAGATTGTAAACTGGGCAGCGGCTAAATGGTGAAAAACGTTGGCTCTGCTCACCAATTCTCTTTCAAGAATGCTAGTGAAAATTTACAAAAGTTGTGCTACTTTTCTTGTTGTGCAAATACATAAAATTAAAAGAGGGAGGGAGGGAGGGAGGGAGGAAGGATCTCGCCCTCAAAAAGATTATTGTGGGAAGGATGTACACTAAATAAAGAACCAAAGCACTTGGAGATAAATGTAATAAAGCATTTTTTATTGGCATGTAAAATGATAGCTGGTTTCCTGACTAACGCATTGCCAAACAGCCATGAAGCCTACAAAGTTACAGGTTATATAACCTTACAAGATGATACAAAGAATTACAAATAAAATATAATGTACATTAATATACTTATTATTGGAGCACATTTCTATAGAGAGCTCCTCATCCACCTTCCTTTCTGATACTAATGGTAGCTAACATCAATATTTCTCATAATATTAAATTGATGCTCATTTCTCCTGTGCTTTTCACACTTCCACAAAAGACAATAACTTGCTTTTTTATTTATCTCATTTTTCTCTAGTTATCCCTTCACAAATTTTCAATTTTGCCTAGTCTTTTAAAGCATCATATTAACTGTTTTATAGGAAAGAAACATAGAAGTTACATTTTATCCCCTATATTATCCTGACACATTATTTTGTCCATTGCTTCAAATATAATTTCTTAAAGATATGTCTCCTCATATGGGGCCCTGATAGAAAAATCCTTTCAAAAATGGATCCATAAAAAACCCAAGAAATATAAATGACTTAAGTTTCCCTTTTAAGTGAAATGATAGAAAGCATTATATATAAGAATGGTATTAATATAATTATTAAGCACCTAGAAGAATAAGACTTGTTGAGAATAAATTAGCATTTTTGTCACTCGAAATGTCTTGCCTCATGATCCTTATTGGTTTTTTAAAAGAATGTAAACAAATGCCTAGCTAGAGCTGCTCCATTATCAAAAGACACACATGTACAGACATGAAATTCATCTCGATCAAACCTCTTGCCAGAAGTTCCTCAACAAACTGAACCACTCTGACGGAAGAGGTCTTCATATGTATGATTAACTGCCAAGAGCAAATAAACAATAGGAATACATGGATTGCTCTCCAATGGTGAATGGTCAAGAGTGGAATTTTGCAAATGTTTATCTGATATCAGTTATTGTTAGGAGTCAGGGATGAGCACCAAAGTGGTTGAGTTTGCAGATGATACTAAATTACTCAAAGTAGTGAGCATTCAAGCAAATTGTGAAGTAATGCTAAGGATCACTCAACCTGAAAAATGGAAAATGAAGCTAAGCACGAATAATTGTAAAACACTGCGGTTTCATTCTGATGTGATTCAAACTGGTATTGTCTAACCAGGATTTTTATGGCTAGATCAATCAAAAATGTGAGGTCTATATGAGATATGTGAGATGGAAGGATGGGGGGGAGGGAGAACATATTTTTTCCCTAGACATTCTTAGCAGAAAGTCTGAAAATGAAAATACCATTGTCACAGTGCCTTAGACTAAGGATATTTGGACTTGGGCCTTTCAGATGCATTGAATGGAAATTCTAAACTATGTACCACTAAAATGCTCAGGTATGTTTGGTATGTTATAACCTTCAATTCAGGGGTGAAATGTAAAATTTGTTACTACCGGTTCTGTGGGCATGGCTTGGTGGGGGTGGGGGTAATGTGACTAGGTGGGCGTGGGCAACTTTTTTTTTTTAACTTTTCAAAGCATTTTTTCTAATGCTTTGAAAAGCCTCTGCTGATCAGGCAACTCAAGTGGGATCATCAGAGACTTTTCAAAGCATTTTTTTTACCACCTCTTCAGCCAAGAGGTTGCAGAAAAAAATGCTTTGAAAAGCCTCTGATGATCCCAGCTGAGCTGCGCAATCATCAGAGGCTTTTTTTTTACTTTTAAAAGCATTTTTTTGTCGGAAGAGATTGTAGAAAAAATGCTTTTAAAAGTTTTTTTTAAAAAGCCTCTGATGATCCTGCAGCTCAGCTGAGCATAGTCGGGGGGGGGGGCAGGGATTTTTGCTACTGGTTCTCTGAACCACCTGCTGCCATCGTTACCAGATCGGGCGATCCAATATGAACCGGGAACATTTCACCCCTGCATCAATTGGAGCAAAAGAGCAAAACATTTTGAATCAACCTACCTCAGACGAGGAACTTACAGAATGTGTCCAAAGTCTGGGATCAATGACTCCTGTGGGATTGAAATTTGGCAAAGATGTGGCTGCTTCAGCACCACAACACCAACCACTTACACTTCTTAGAAACCCTTCAGTTGGAGGCACAAGGTAAGATGGGAGGGGTGTATCTCCACCTTCCCCCTCCCAGCAAAGTGATAGGCAGTTCCATAGGTCAGTCGAGATGAAGGTGGAGGGGGGAGGGGGAGGAGGAGGAGGAGGTTTATCTGGGTTCCCCTGAGGGTTGTGAGGGGAGGAGGAAAAGCTGCAAACCTATATTATTGAGTATGTGGAAAATAGAAGAGCAGGGGAGGAAGTGGGATGCCTGCAAGTGAGGTATAGCTGACAGGAGAGGAGTAGTAATGGGTGAGCCTGGAGAGAGGGGGCACAGTGGGGAGCAAATGTGAAGTTTTCCCCATAGTCCACTGCTGCTTTTGTTTCCCCTCCCCCCCCCCCGCCCCCAGCAAAGTGGCAGCCGTTCCTCTGGTCAACTAAGGAAGAAAAGGATGGTTTCACCAAAGTTCTCCTGAGAGTCCTGAGGGAAGAGTAAATGGTGCAAGCCTATATTATATGTAGAAAGAAGAATGACCCAACGGGTCACAGATTGTCTAGTAGTCTCTAAGGCCAAAGAGAAACATGATGGCAATTTTCCAATTATTGAAGGGCTGTTAAAGTTAAGTGGATATGGTTTATTCTCTGTAGCTCCTGAGGATAGGAAAAGTATTAACAAGTGGAAGCTTTATAGAGAGAGATCTAAACTCAATATAAGGGGGAAATTCTGAACTATGATATACATTAAGAATTGAACAGCCTGTTTCTTGTAGGATGTTCCATCGCTGGAAGTTTTCCATCATTGGAAGTTTTCCATCATTGGAAGTTTTCCATCGTTGGAAGTTTTCCATCGTTGGAAGTTCCATCAGGATGTTCCATCATTGGAAGTTTTCAAGCAAAGATTGGATGACCATTTATTCAGAATGCTATGGAGATTCCTGCCTGCCTTGGTCAGTGTGTTTGAGTAGAAATCCTCCAAGGTTCTCTTCCCAATCTGAGATTTTAATACTCTACAACAGTGACGGTGAACCTTTTTGCCGGTCACATGCCAAAAGCAGGCAGAGTGGAGGGGTCATGCATGTGCATGCCCACACCCATAATTCAATGCACCCCCCGCGCTCCCCCCACTTTTGGCACGCGATGGCACGGTGGGCACAGTAAGCCTGTTTTTCACCCTCCCCAGGCTCCAGAAGCTTACTAGGAGCCTGGGGAGGGCAAAAACAGCCTTCCCCACCCCCCATCCCTGGAGGCCCTCCGGTGGTCAGAAACAACCTGTTTCTGGTAGGCCTGGAAGACCCAAAAATCAGCTGGCCGGCACGCCCATGCATGCATGGAGCTGAACTAGGGCAACGCTCGCTTGCCCACTGATATGGCTCCGCGTGCCACCTGTGGCACGCGTGCCATAGGTTTGCCATCATGGCTCTACAATAATCACCTAAAATATTGAACGTAAGGAATAATATTTTGCTACATTCCAATTATATTCATGAGAAACCAGGGTTGCTGCTTAGCCTGATGGAATATAAACACATTTCATTATATTACAGGCTGCCGTTAGTGCAGAATACTCAGCAACCTCATTTCCAATGTAGGAATGTCAACCCAGATAAATTCAATATGATTAAAACTATCTTACATGAAATCAGACAATTAGTCTTTCTCACCAAGTGGCCATGACTTTCCAACAAAACAGTTCAAAACAGAAATATCGTGGCATGTCACTCAAACACACAGGTTGTCTAGGTAATTATTTTAGCTCACATTCATGCAATGTACAGCATAAATTTGCAGCTTTATCCCTGACACTGAAAAACTCTAAGAGATAAAGGTTCCCTCGAAATCTATCTAATACCTGCATAAAGTAGGCTCATATTTCTATTTAGATGCAATAGTTAAATGTCATTTAAACCCTTAACAATCTGCATCTGTACAACAGATTTACAGGCATATTAAATCTCCTCTTCATTGTCATTGTTTTAATGTATGCAGTTAGTAAATTTTCCTTTGTTTAAATATGCTTCTTCTTAAGAACCTTTTAAATTGTATTAAATGAAAGCACACTGCGGTAGTCCCATTCCGTGCATATTAACAAAATGTCTTTTATAAACTTTCCTTTTACTTTTCTTTCGGTTACATGAGGGATGGATTACTTACAAGGCCGTTTTTAAAGTCATAGAGCACAACTCTGAGAAGGAAACCACACTTTTTTTTTGAAAAAACAGTAGATGGGTTTGCATCTAAGGAAGGAGAACAGAGAACAATGGAAAGGGTTAGGGAGAAGTCTCTTGGAAATAAGGTCTTATTTTATAAGAGTACTTTCCTTCATATACATTTCTGAAACATAGCACAGAGAGTTTGTGAAATTTCCTTTTTGGGCTGTCAGGATGCATGAAACTTACAGGGAAATAAAATCATTGGGTAAGTCCACTTCACTAATCTATTAAAAAGGCAGGACGTCTGCATAACGTAACTGCATTGCGCCAGTCAGAGCTCTGTGGGAATTGAATCCCAGAATTTCTCAGGGCAGAGACATCAGTTATGCAATAACTAACAGCTGCCAGCTTCAAGGCCCAGAAAACACAATGCAAAAACTACATTAAAAGGCAGGAAAAAAGAAGCACAAGACTCCCAGAACAGTGGATATAGTGAGAGGCCATACTTTCAAGTTCACCAGGGGCAGTCAACTATTTTAAGCGGTTTGGTCCAAGTATGTAATAAAAACAATGATCCAGGCATGCTGTGTTATTGACTCTGGGTGTCTTCACCTGAATTCAAGTCATGCAAAGAAAGAGTGTCTGGGAACTACAACCAAGTTATTGTCCATCGTCCTGACACACTTATTGTGAGAAAAGGAGGAACTTTATCTCTGCTCCTTAATGATGTTTCCTTTCCTGAGCTCTTGAACTTTTCCCAGGAGACAGCTAGAGAACAAGAGAAAAAGGGACTAGAAGTCTAGATTAGAGAGGAGATGCCAACCATTGCAATAAAGTCTTAATTGCCTATCCCTTTTCAATTCCTGATGTATATATTCCCAAACCTTTGGTCATGTCACATGTGAATTCTCAGACTTATCTTCAAACACAGCTCTAATGCAGCTGTGGAAGACAGTACTGGAGAGCTGATTCCAGTAAAATTCATTTCTCCTTACATCTGTATGCAATTAATAAGACTGTGTGAAAACCTACTTATTTGAGTGAACTGGGCAATTAACATTCCTCATTTTAAATGAGTCTTGATGCAAAAGCTTCTTATGGGATTAGAATTGATCAATTTTAGCATAAAAACTAAACAAAAGCAAAAATAAGCAAAAATATTCCAACTCATCCCCCCCCAAAAAAATAACTCTCGTTCATGCAGTACTACAAACCAATTTTTCCATTGATTTTCTAAAAAATATTGACAGCTATTATTCTAGAATATTTCTGCAATGTTTCTTTTTTAGAACCAATATGATAGCTACCCAATCTAGATCAATTGGAGGCCACACACTTGAAAAACAGTTGTAAAAAAACAGCCGCTGGTCAAAAGTTTGCAAAAGCATGTTTACCATTCCAAGGAGACGTCGTTTTTCGATTTTGAACCCATATCTTTTTTTCAAATAAGATCTCCTTTCTTATAGACTGGATCAAAGATACTGGCAGTGGTAGCATTTGCATTCTGAATGTTTATTTTAATGTACAATTCTGTACAGGTTTACTTCATCTTCAGTGAGACTTACTTCCTAGCAAGCACATTTAAGATTACAGCTGAAGGCATTTTCTTTCTTTTTTTAGCAACAGCATTGCATCCTATGACTGCCTTCAAAAATTTTCTTCCATCACTTCATTTGAACCCACAATGCACTAGCTATGTCCTCAATTTTCAGAAATGTCCCCACCCTCAATAGCTTTCTTCTTTGAACTAACCTGACACCTTCAGTTCTGAAGCATTTCATTTTCTTATTCCCTTGCTTTCCTTCCCCCCCCTCCATTTCCTAAAGCTTATTCTGCTAAATCTATACAAGCAAAATTAGCATTATTCACATTCATATTCCATATGCTTAGATCACTGGTTATGAACATTAAACCGTTTTCAACCCCCAGGCATTGTTAGATAACAGTGTTGCCCAGAAATGTGCTAGAACAGCAGTCTTTCTAAAAGCAAAAAATAAGGCTGCGGGAAGATCATCCCACACTTTTTCTTAAAGGAAGGAAGGATTTGTTTCTCCATGCAGTCAGATTTCAGGAGATGAATAATATTTAAGGAATTAATTAGTTCCTCAGCTTTTGGCCTGTCTTTTCATGGCAGTTTTGTTTTAAATTGGGGGTTGTTATTTGAAAAGTTTGCCTCCATTAACAAGTATGGCTCTTTCCAAGATCTTTGGCATGTAACCAGTTTTGTACAAGTTTTCCAAGTTTATTGCAGGTTTTCACGTAATAACAAAGAAGTAGGCAAGATTGGAAGACGTGGAGAGAACTAGCTTTTGGAATCGCCAAGAACCAGACCTGACTGAATAGATAACACCATCATCATCATCATCACATAATACACTTGGTTTGTCACATAAAGGAAGAACTAATAACTGATAAGGCAGCATACGAACCAATGATGGCATAGTGGTTAGAATGCAGTATTGCAGGCTAACTCTGCATTCCACTGCCAGGAGTTCAATCCTGACAGGCTCAAGGTTGACTCAGCCTTCCATTCTTCCGAGGTCAGTAAAATGAGAACCCAGATTGTTGGGGGCAATAAGCTGACTCTTAAACTGCTTAGGGTGTGCTGTAAAGCATTGTGAAGCAGTATATAAGTCTAAGTGCTACAGGGGTGGGTTCTAAATTTTTTTACTACTGGTTCTGTGGGTGTGGCTTATTTTGTGGGGGTAGTGTGACTGGGTGGGCATGGCCAACTTTTTTTTTTACTTTTAAAAGCATTTTTTTTACAACCTTAAGAGGTTGCAGAAAAAAAATGCTTTTAGAAGCTTCTGACAATCAGGCAACTCAGCTGGGATCACCAGAGGCTTTTAAAGGCATTTTTTTTCTACAACCTCTTTGGCCAAAGAGGTTGTAGAAAAAATGCTTTTAAAAGCCTCTGATGATCCCAGCTGAGCTGCGGGATCATCAGAGTCTTTTTTTTTTTTACTTTTAAAAGTATTTTTTTTGGCCAAAGAGGTTGTAGAAAAAATGCTTCTAAAAGTTAAAAAAAAAAAAGCCTCTGATGACGACCTCAGGGTAAGCGAGCGGTGACCGGGCCAGTTCGGGGGTGTGGCCAGCCAATGTTATTACCGATTCTCCTACTACAAATTTTTACTACTGGTTCTTGCGAACTGGTGCAAATCGGGAGCAACCCACCACTGAAGTGCTATTGCTATTCTATTACTATATGCTCTGAAGAAATTAAATTCCAGACACAATATTGTTAAATAAAGGAAAAACAATCTAACTTTCAACATATTCATCATATGTTTCCAATAGTTGTTTAAAGCATTCATTATTTTAATGGAGAATATTCAAGGCTGAAAGGAACATACTGGTAATTCCGAAGTTTCTGCTCTGTTATCACTGACAGTTTGAAAAAGGGGAAGCTCCAAGACGTATCAAATAGGAAAAGTGTGCACAAACTAGATGAGATTGGATCACTGAGCTATGGAAGAAAGTAATTATTTCTAAATAATATTCTAAAATTATTAAATCAGCAGGCACCATCCCCAGGGTAGAGTTGGCAGAACAAAATAAATAAAATTGGCTACCATATAAGGCTCATGGGAGAGTTTATGGAAAAGCTGGGAAAGGGATGGATGAGATCACAGGCATAAACAATTGATAGATACGAAATAATTGTAGGCAAGGGAGTTCGCAATTTATCTCAGAAATGATAACATAATCCAGGTAAAAAAAAAATCTGAAAAAAGGCATTTGAAAATATTCAGAGAGGCTCCACCTTATTATTTCACTATAAATGAGACTGAGAAATGCCTATAACCCTTTTTAAGACTCTGTATTTAACCCAGATTAGCATTAAAGATATATTAGTGAAATCTGTTTAGTTATTGCTTCCTTTCCCAGCTTCATGGGACTTGATAGATCTGTTCTCTCCATCAGCCAAACGAGAAATGGGCATTCATGGCCCAGAGTCCCATGGCCAAAAGGAAGGAGTTGCCTACAATTGGAGCCCTGCAAATGAACAAGCTACTTCCAATGCAATCAGAATGTTTGCATAGCAGAACTTGTTCTATTTTCCCATGGAGAGTGCTATTTTCTTCCCATGTCACTTTGATCTAGGTTCACTTTCTTTGGTGAGATGATATGAGAATGAAGGCTCTATTGAGGTGTATATTCAGTTTCTTGGCAACCGGACAAACTGGGTGTATGGATGAACTCTTAGAGGGAAAGTATTTATTAAACCAATTTAAATAGTTGTCATCTACCAAAAAGAATTCTGTGTGACGGGTTTGTTAACCTGCCTTGTAAGTTCTTGTAAAATTCCCAGCAAACACCCAACTGTCCTCACTGAGTAAGTTCATTTCCTGCAACGTGCTGGCCTAAAAACCAGGGGACGGCAAGCTCTCATCTTGCCTTGGGTATGGAAACTGCTGGGTGACTTTCAGTCAATCCTTCACTCTCAACCCACCTGACAAGGTTATTGTTGTCAGGAAAATAGGCGGAAGGAATATGATGTATTCACTTTGAGTTATTTATAAAATAATAATAGTAAGGCGGGATAAAAAAGCAAGTAGTAATCCTCTTACAGCTTCTTTTTATTCAAGAGTCACCTGTTCACCTGAGAGCAATATACAGCTCCCTTTTGCAATCAGCAGATGATCTTTTTATATAGTTTAACATACAGTTTCACAGTTTAGCATGCTATTCCTCAGGATACACTGCTGCATCACTCATTTTTCTCCTTCCTGATGAACACTCCAGGGAGACTTCTGTTCGCTCTCCTTGTCTGCTTGCTAAGTGAGCTACAGATGGCCTTCCAGCTGTTGTTGAACTACAACTTCTATCAAATGTTGTCAGTAGTGGAGTGGGGGGGGGGCGGAGGGAATTGCAAGTCAGCAACATTTAGAATCTCACATATTGCTGAGGTTGGTTTCATTCTTCAGAAATTACCTTGGGAAGACCTTATTAGCAATGATCAGAGAGAACTCATCCATATGGCTCATATTTATCAGTATTGATGTTTGAGTCAGAATCCCATCTCATTTTTGATCCAATTGTCGCATTGCTCAGTGATGCAATTCTCTCCTCCACTTACAATCCTTTGGTTTCTTGAGGTTTTACCTGGAATTTTAGGTTTCATTATTAGCCTTCTGAGTTTGGTGTAGTGGTTAAAGCTTCAGGGCTTTAAGGGACTCTGAGTACTAGTCCCACCTTGGCCACAAAGGGAGTTGGGTGATCTTAAGCCAATTACTTTCTCTCAGCCCTAGGAAGGAGGCAATGGAAAATCATTTTTTTAAAAAAAATTTGCCAAGAAAAACTGCAGGGAATTGCTCAGGGAGTCTCTGAGAAGAAGACATGATTGAACAGAAGAGGGGGAAAAAGAGTAGCTTTTAAAGATAGTATTTAGCATTTTAAAAAGGGACACAGTGACTCAGTGGCTAAGATGCTGAGCTTGTCAGTCGAAAGGTTGGCAGTTCAGTGGTTCGAATCCCTAGTGCTGTGTAACGGGGTGAGCTCCTGTCCCAGCTTCTGCCAACCTAGCAGTTCAAAAGCACGTAAAAAATGCAAGTAGAAAAATAGGGACCACCTTTGGTGGGAAAGTAACAGCGTTCCGTGCGTTTAGTCATGCCTGCCACATGACCATGGAGATGTCTTCGGACAGCGCTGGCTCTTCGACTTTGAAACGGAGATGAGTACTGCCCCCTAGAATCGGGAACAACTAATACATATATGCAAGGGGAACCTTTACCTTAGCATTTTAGCATATCTCCTTTGAAGTTGAAGAAATCATGTTTTGCTTTTATCCAAAATCATTTTGTTCTTTTATTTTCAAAAATTAGCATTTTCAGCAACTAAACAATACTTAGAATATTCTGGAAGTCCTTGAATACACTTGCCAGTTTTACGAAAGATACAGACCTGGCTGGGAAAGGGTTAGGGTTAACCCATATCATTGCCACTTGTGGAATGTTATTTGGAATCAATGTCTTTTGTTGTTCAATTATCACATGTAATCAATTTTTATTGTTTGGTCACTTGTTTTCTGATATATCAATATTGAATATATGTATCATTTGTGTCTGTACCCTATAAAAATATTTGAAATCCTCAATAAATGCTTTTTGCTTTCCTGAATTATTTGGTGATTCTTATTTTTGGAAGGGCAAAAAAGTAAAAAATATTTTCTCCTCTCAATTCAGAGAATAGGTCTTCAGCTCCACATTGAAACTGGGTGTGTCAGTTTCTAAGCAAGAGAAGTAGTTTGCCTCACTCACATCAAGAAGGGTATCTCTGCTATTTCTCATTGATTTGATCCCTCCAGGTTTAAGACAGTGAAATGTACATTGTTTTTTCTGTAGTTGGTCATAAATTATATTTGCGAGAAAAGGGACAAACCAATTAGTTGCACCTGGAAAAGCTCAGACAATCTTTGTTCTGTGATGTGGAAGAGCTGATTTGTTGTTTCATAATTGCTGTTCTATACTCTGGAAACAGGTAGGAATTGTAGGTATTATTTCTTTTTTTCTATTTCACAGAATCCAGCTGAGGCATCAAAAAAATGGAACAAAATATAAGGGTGGGAACATCAATATAATACAATGTTGTTTGCAGGAATAACTGGCAATGCAAAGAAATTAATGGACAATTTCAGAGGGAAAAAAATGAAAAATAGGAAGAAGCTAATGTAAATTTATTGACTTGACTTTTTACAATGCAAATATGTAAACATTTACATAACAGACTAAGTGGTCTCTTTAGAGATATCAGCCATTTCAAAAGCCCCATTTATACTTAAACAAACTAACTCTCCCAACTCCTATAATAAAAGTAGTCACAGCCACAGCAGACCTTGTACAATCATATGCATCAGATTGTATCCCTCTCCCCTTGGCTGTTTCATTTCTCTTAGATCTCTTCCATTCAGCCTGGTCTTCTACTTCTCAGCATCAAGGAATCCTCTTTCCACCACCAGAATATTCTCTTGCTAATCAAACCTGACAGTCCTTCTAGCTATATTGACTTGAACTGCCAACTGACCTGCATCCCTTACATACACAAGCTGTTGCACACCCCTTGTAGATGCAGGAGAAAGGGTCCCAGCAGAGCACAGTGCTGCAAGGGGAAAAGATATGTGCTTATAGAGCCAAGGTGGCACAGTGGTTAGAGTGCACCACTGCAGGCTACTTCAGCTAGCTGCAGTTTGGCAGTTCAAATTTCACCAGGCTCAAGGTTGACTCAGCCTTCCATTCTTCCAAGGTGGGTAAAATGAGGACCCAGATTGTTGGGGGCAATATGCTGACTCTTAGAGAGGGCTGTAAAAGCACTATGAAGCAGTATATAAGTCTAAGTGCTATTGCTATTCTTCCTTTTATCATCGACTCATAAATAGTATTTTTCTAAGTATCGTATTCCCTTTATCTTCCAGATTGCTTCCTATTAAGTTTAGCAGTTTCCTTTTTCTTTTTCCTAGACTTTGCTCCCTTGTTTCTCTCATTTCTCCCCCTGTGCATATATGTATATGTCTAACCCTTGCACCCACAGTTCCATAAGTATTTTTTTTTATGTCTTTCGTTATTTGTCTAATTTTCTCCCTTCCTACTCTTTAGGACAAAGCCCTTCCTTTCCACAGGTCCCTAATTCTGATTTCCTTGTGCATTCCACACTGATAAAGGAGAATATTTGTAGCTTTTGAAATGTGGGGTCCTTGGTGCTCTGTGAACTTGGTTGGTTTCTTGCAGATGTTTCATTACCCGAACTAGGTAACATCATCAGTGCTAAGAAACTGTCTGCTAAGAAACCTAATTTTATCCCTTCCTTTCATAACTAAAAGTCATTCTATTTCCTCTAACTACTCGAGTTATATCCTGTGTCACCATATCTATGACACTCACATTAACTTCCTTATTTCTGCTGGTAAACTCCTTCTAGTTGGCAAAAATATATTTATTTTTTAATGCATTGTAAGCTGCCCTGAGTCTCCGGAGAAGGGCGGCATATAAATCAAACCTATAAATAAATAAATAAATAAATAAATAAATAAATAAATAAATAAATAAATAAATAAATTTCCCAACTGCTGCAACTTCCTGGATTATATGTAAATTTATGCACACAACCTCCATTATTTTTCACATGACTTCCATTAAGAGAGCTCAGATTTTTGTTTTTAAAAAAACCCCAAATAGTTCTCCCTAGTATAGAAGTTAGATACAGTATTCTGTAGAGATCAAAGGCAAGTAATTATGTAATATATAAAACAAAATTTGTTTAGGTAGGAATCATGTTTTCTCTACTGTCTATGTAGCATCAAAGTCAGGATATTTTCTGAATATCTGTTATTTTCTGTTCAATCTCAATTGAACGGATACAACTTCTAAGAAAAAATAATAGAACTTTTTACTTGTGTTTATATGTACATATGATCTTAACAGTACAATAATGTTACTTTCTCAAACAGTATATGAGCTGTCTTAATGTTTTTAATTCTTCATACACCATTTTGTTACTGGTTATTAAAAAAATATGGTACAATAATATGAAAAAATGTAAAAAGATTTAATACTATTCTAATGAGACATAATCATGCCCGCAGTTGTGATTCTCCATTTGAGTAGCATGATGTTCTTACTGTTCCCTATTTCAATCTGTTAGGAATCATAGTGTCATCTTAATGGCCATAATAAAGATATAGACTATCCAACCAATCTTCTATGTAAAAATAGTCATACTATCGTAACAGGGGTGGGTTTCACTTACCTTTGCTACTGGTTTGCTTGTACGCACACCACTTCTGCGCATGCGCAGAACATATTTGATGACATCCAGGCGGGTGGGTGGAGCCTCCCGCCGCCGTTGCTACCAGTTTGCCCGAACTGGGGCTAACCGGTAGCAACCCATCACTGTATCATAATATGGAGACTATTATGTCATTAATATCACAAAAGATGTCAAGAATCTGAGCTGATGGAGAAACTACACTGGCTATCTTCCATCAAGATCCTTCACAAGTCCATACCACCTGCAAGTACACCTCCAGTATAGATCCAAGGAATGTATAAGTACCATATAGAATAGAAGGGAAGCAGACTGTTTTGCCTACTTCAGCATAAAAGAGAAAAAATGTAAATAGTTTTATTTCCTTCTTCAGAAATCTTGGACACCTGCTTGTTTCTTGGCAAATTATTTGAAGAACTCCCACACTAAGTACAAGGGAACAGCATTGAGAAAGGAAGGCAGGAAAAAGCCACGTTAAGGAAGGGCCAAAGCTACTAATGCAATACCGATTTAGCCTACCATGCAATTAATATAACATCTACTATGTTTAATTCAGGGTTTTACAAGCATACCCCATCTCAACTGATAGCAATAGCACTTAGACTTGTATACTGCTTTACGGTGCTTTACAGCCCTCTCTAAGTGATTTACAGAGTTAGCCTATTGCCCCCAACAATTTGGGTCCTCATTTTACCCACCTTGGAAGGATGGAATGGTGAGTCAACCTTGCACCTGATGAGGTTTCAACTGTCAAATTGCAGACAGCCGTTAGTCGGTAGAAGTAGCCTGCAGTACTGCACTCTAACCAGAGATGAAATCCGGCTGGATCTATCCGGCTCGTGCGAACCGGTAGCACCGGCGGCAGGAGGCTTTTTGACCCTCTGTGCATGCACAGAAGGGGCGCATGTGCACATAGCACGTGCACCCATAGCGTGCACCCGTTCCCGAACCAGTAGCAAAGGTAAGTGGATTTCACCGCTGACTCTAACCACTATGCCACCATGGCTCATGAACCTGGCCTCTGAACCTTTGGTCTGATTTCATTTGCTCTAGCAAGACAATTCTTCCTAGCTTATATAAGCAAAAGACATCTTCCATGTCATCAGGGCTGTCACGTCAGTTCTGCAGCAGAACTGCATTTGAAGCTACTTTCTTTTAGCTGTTGTTGTGTTTCTTTAATATATTTAAGAGTAATCTTATTGGCTTAGGAGAAGAACATAACTTTTACACTCTTTTACACAAGTTCATAGGGCCAAACAAAAACATAAGTAGAGGAGAGCACTTCCGGTTCTGGATGGCGACAGACGCTGCCTGGGTGAGCTCTTGCCCCAGCGTCTGAACCCCCCCGCCTGGAGGCCCCTCGGGGCCGGGTGCCCTGGCTTCGGGGTATCCGCCGTTAAGGGTGGCTCGCCAGGGGTCCCCTGCCTCAATTCCAGGGGCTGGGTGGCCAATGCTGGCGCGCACGAGGCTCCAGCAAGTGGGGGCGGCACGCAACAGCCATCTCAAGGCCGCTGACCACGCCATTGTGCCTGTAGGACCCAGAGTATATTGAAATTAAGGCAGCAGGTAAAGAGGCAATTGGAAGAGGAAGGGATGCAGGCCGGGGAATAAGCAGAAAAGGAGAGACCTTGATTGGCGAAGCGACGAGGCGTCCTGCAAGTGAGAGGGGGGGCCCAAAGTTTCCTCCCCTTGTAGCTGGGAAGGGCACCGTGGCTGAGAGGAAAGAGAAGGAAAAAAGAAGTAGACCTCTTACCTCACTGATTTTTTGTGGAGAATGGTGGAGGTGGAATTTGAGAAGGGAGGCTGGAGGCCTCTCTCTTTGCCGGAGAGTTATGGCCGGGGCCTGATTTCCTGCTTCTTTGTATACAATTGATGACATCACCCACCTCTGGTTTCCTGTTTGACCTACTCTACGAGCCGGACTCGTTGCTTCTGTGAGCGCCCACTGGTGGATTGTGAGGAAAGAGTGCTGATTTTTAAGAGAATCTTTCCCTCTCTGGATGCTTGTGCCTACCTGAGGACCTCTCATTCTTTATCACTGCAAGATGGCAAAAGGACAAAGACCAGCTGCAGGTGACATGGAAAAATTTTTGGAGAAATTGGCAAAATTGGATGAGAAACTTGTGAAACTTGATAAACTTGATGACTTGCAAAAAGGGCAACTGGAAATAAAATCTGAAATTGTAGTTATGAAAAAAGATTTAATTGCTGTTCAACAGGTGGCAGAGGAGAATAAGAAAAAGGTGAGAGGTTTGGAGGGGGAGGTGCAGGCAATCCAGAAGAGGGAAGAAATGAGAGGAAATGTAATCTTAACTTCGCAGCTGGATAGAATGTCTTATTTTCTCAGGTTTCAAAATGTGGAAGAGGTGGACCAGGAAGATCTGCGAGAAGTGATGGTTAAATTGTTGGGCGAATTTACTGAAAGAGGTTTGGACTTTATGAGATAGGATATGGATCTAGTTTATAGAGTAAACTCACAATATGCAATTTTACACAGTGTCCCAAGAGAGGTCTACATTAAATTCATGAGAAGGGAAACGAGAGATGAAATACTGAGAAATCAAAGATGGGGGCACTGATATACAGGGGCAAGGAGGTCACCATTCTGAAGCAGATCCCTAGACAGGTACGAGAATTAAGAAGAAATTATTATTTTTTATCAAATAAACTGTACCTTAAGGGAATTGGCTTCAGGTGGTTGATGCCGGAAGGTTTGATGATTTTCTGGGAGGGCAGTAGGAAGAAAATTAATAGTGTGGCGGAAGCTAAGGCCTACTTGGAGCAACATAAGACCCTCCTAGAGGGGGAAGATACAGGAACCGAGGAAGGGGAGGTACCAGATGATCAAGGAACGGGGGCGGGCGAGGCCGTGGCGGTCCGGGAGGAGGGGGTGCTAAGGCCAGAACCTTGAGACCTAGAATTAAGAAATGACGAAGTGGGAGGAATCTATTATCTTGTGCCTTTTATGACATCTCTTATATTTGTAAACTTTAATATTACTCTGGATACCGAACTGATATTTTTGTATAAATCCGGTTGTTAAATTTGAAATTTTAACAAGGGACAATCTGCTGTATGAAAAAAAAGAAAATATATATTATCTTTGTAAAAGAATAATGAAAATTCCACAAATTGTAAGCGATAATATTGTTTATTTTTAACCAATAAAAACTTTTATAATAAAAAAAAACATAAGTAGAAACCAGGGGTGAAATCTACTTACCTTCCCAACTGGTTCGGAAGTGCACGCGCCCTGCGCGGACCCTCTGTGCATGTGCAAACCCTTCTGCGCATGCGCAGAGTGTAAAAAAAACAGACCACCAGGCAGGTAGGCGGAACCTCACACCACCATTGCTACCGGTTCTCTGAACCACCGGCCATGATTGCTACCAGTTCGGCTGAACCAGTCCAAACCGGGAGCATTTTACCCCTGGTAGAAAACTTCTTGGCTAGACCAATATCCACCATTGGGCTTCCCACAGTAGTCAGGCAGAAGTCTCTGGCAGTTGTACAAACAGTGCTTCAAAGCAAAAGCTGGTTCCATTGTTGCATAAGTGTACAATATTTTACTCTGTATCTGCTGGGTAAACCAACTTTTAAAGATTTTAAGAGGAAAAAAATTGGCAGACATTTTATTCTATCCTATCTTCCCATTCTCCCTTCTTAAGCTACTTTTCCTTTTTTTAAAAAAAGAGTTACTCTTGCTCCTGTATGTATTCCGCTCCGATCAACTTTCCTGATATAGATCAGATGTATTCTGATTACAGATCCCAGAAATACCAAGCAGCAAGATTGCCTAAAGCAGTATTTTTCAAACATTTTCAGGTCACTGTTAATTAAAAAAAGAAATTCAGAATCCTTGTTTGAGAGCCAAAGCTGTAGTGATTTTTTTTAAAAAAAGGCAGGTTCAAGTGAATTATTTTTTGTTGCCCTCAGTCCTTCACAGAGCCCCCATGAAGTTCTTGTAGAATCTAGATTCTACAGAACCCAGTTTGAAAATCCTAGTGTGGAGACACATCTTTAAAAAAAAAAAAGATCAAGAGTGTATGAAAAGAGTGTGAAAAGATCTTCACACTCAAGCTTTCTTCCTCATTTCCTCCTTTTCTGTAACTCTCAACTTCTTATCAATTCAACAAGGATTCTAAATATTTAGAAGATCAGCTTTCAATACTCCTTTTTCATTATTGTTCCCATGTAACCAGGCAGGCTAATAATAATAGACTCAGAAGATTATCTCTTTTCATACACAGGTCTTCCATGAATTTATCACACCCTTTTTAAAACATCCAAATTAGTGACATCACCAGATCTTGTCGTCATGAATTCCCCAGGTTAATTATGAATGGTGAGAAGTATTTTCCTTTGTAAATATCTAATCATCTTCACTGGATTATTTTGATCCATTTTGATCCATTTACATGTCTTGTTATACTTTTGTTTGGTATTTGTTGAAGGGAAGGGGAGAAAAATAAGCAATATGTACTTTGTTAAGACATATTTAAAGGTGTTAGAGTAAACCAGCCTTTGAATACCGAGCCAGCATGATCTTGGCCAGGTTGGTTGCTGATTCTGGGGATTGTTTTCCCAACAAATCTGAATGGCATCAGGAAGCTGTTCTACAGTTTGGAATTGGCACTTTTTCATCACATATTGTTTTCAATTCTGCGGTTTCTTCCATGTTTCTGTGAGTTGATGAAAGGAAAACAGGAGCCCATCAGATTTGCTGAAGTAGCATTCCAGTTGTCCAGCTGAATTGACAAATAGTTTTTTTTTAAAAGCTAGGAATTATAGAAGAGCAACACCTGGAGAGTCACAGGTTCATCATCCTTAAAGTAAACCTTCTACTGACATGTTCCTCTAAAACAGTGTATCTCAACCTCAGCAACAAGATGCATGAATTTCAACTCCCAGAATTCTTGTAAACTCTGTACATTCTTATATCATTATATACCCTTTGTTTGCATACGATGTTAAACATGGCAGCCGAGAACTTCTAGATTTTTTATTAGAGGTTACCCATAGGTATGTGTGCCATTTCTCTAACGATCCCTTTTAAAGGCTGAGCACCAAAGAATTGAGGCTTTTGAACTACGGTGCTGGAGAAGACTCCTGCGAGTCCTTTGGACTGCAAGGCGAACAGACCAGTCAGTCCTAGAGGAGATCAACTCTGACTGCTTTTTATAAGGCCAGATCCTGAAGATGAAACTCAAATACTTTGGCCACCTAATGAGAAGGAAGGGCTCACTGGAGAAGAGCTAATGCTGGGAAAGATTGAGGGCAAAAGAAGAATGGGACAACAGAGAACGAGGTGGCTGGATGGAGTCACTGAAGCAGTAGATGTGAGTTTAAATGGACTCCAGAGGATGGTAGAGGACAGGAAGGCCTGGAGGAACGTTGTCCATGGGGTTGCGATGGGTCAGACACAACTTCGCAACTAACAACAACAAAGCTGCAAGGAATCCAGACTGCAGGAAAGTCAGTATGTAGCTGTTTAAGCATTTCTGTACTGTTTTTCTATTCCTTTTTTATTATTATTTATTTATATGCCGCCCTTCTCCGGAGACTCAGGGCGGCTTACAGTGCGTTAAGCAATAGCCTTCGTACTTTTGTATATTTATACAAAGTCAGCTTATTGCCCCCACAATCTGGGTCCTCATTTTACCCACCTTAGAAAGGATGGAAGGCTGAGTCAACCTTGAGCCTGGTGGGATTTGAACTTGCAGTAATTGCAAGCAGCAGATGTTAATAGATGTTAATAACAGGGTGCTTTAAACCACTGTACTATAGGCTTTGCCCCAAATGCCTAGCAAGTTTCAAATGATGTCATACTATCTGCCTTCTATGCATTGACATTAGAAGAAATCTTCAGTTTTTCCTTCCTGGCTGTTTAAGATGGGCTGCCCAATGTAAGCAGATAAGAGTTGCTTTTAGAAGACCAGTTGCCATTTAACTAAATATGTTTGTTGCCAGCTGGAAACAAGTGGCTCTCCTTAAGATGCTGGGTGCCACATTTCTCTAAATCCCTCCTCCGCAACTTCAGCTGTTTCTCTATGATCTCAGGCTACTTAGTCAAGCTGAGAATGGTCTAATTTGGAATACACAATTTGTTCCTAATGTGCATTTTAACAGCCAGATTTTGTTTTCAGGTGTGTAATTAATTTCTTAGCATGATCCCTCTCTTTAAAAAAAAACTTGCAAACAAGCAACTTCTGCATTTCAAGCTTGACGAAAATATTATTGAGACCAGCAAAAAACCAAGGCCCTAAATGAATCCTCCAAGCATATGTAAAGGGACAATAAAATGCTGGCCTATTTTCCAATAAGGATTTCCAAAAGCATCATAGGCTGCGATATAAAAAGTTAAATGAAGCAAAACATATAATGTGATAAAATAATACATTTGATTTCCTTGCCTGTTGGCAGTGTGACCAATTGTAAAATTGGATAGGGCTCATATATCTTTAACAGCTGTGCAGAACAGAACATTTCAGTAGATATTGCTTGTCCTGTAAGTAAACATCTTGCTGATCTAAAAAAAAAAAAGTCCAATTCACCTAATAGCCTGGAATCCCATCTGTAAAAGGATGCAACACTAGAATAAGAAACTAGAATAGGTCACACTATAATGTGGTGCATACTTATTGTTTTAGGCTGAGGGCATCATTTGAACTTTGAATGACATGCCAGAGGGCACTATGGAATCAGAGAATCATAGGGTTGGGAAGGGGCCTTGGAAATCATCTAATCCAACCCTCTACCCAAGGTAGGAGTCCTTACACCAGGGCTGTCAAACTCATGGCCCATGGGCCGCATGTGTCACACGCTGACCAAGCCCACACCTGGTTTAGTAAAGAGAAAAAAGTCCAGATACATTACCTGATGCCATGAGTTTGACACCCCTGCCTTACACCATCTTGGACAAATGGTTGTCCAATCTTTTCCTGAAAACCGGGTACTCCCGCAATACTGCAAGGCAAGTTGTTTCTTTCCTTAATAGTTCTCATTGTTGGGAAATGCCTCCTAATTTCCAGGTTGGATCTCCCTCTGATGAGCTTCTACTCATTGCTTTAAGCTAAAATGCCTAGTTCCTTTAACCGTTCTTCATAGGATTTAGCTTCCAGACCCCTTTGTTGCTTTTCTCTGCACTCTTTCTAGAACTTCTGAATCTCTTTTGTATTGTGGTGACCAAACCTGGACACAGTATTCCAAAATTGGCTTCACCAGTGAAGTATAGAATGGTACTCTCACTTCCCTTGATCTTGATACTATATACCTCTGTTGATACAGAGCCATTTTTGGTGGCTGCAGCAAAAAGCATTGGGGAGAAGTCTAAATTTCATTGCATTGAGCAATTATTCCTTGTACTTTTATTTAGTAATTTCCCCAGCCTGCAACATTAAGAATTTTTGGAAGCAACTCTAAGTATTATGGGCAGCCTTTGATTGGGTTTACATGTTTGGCACACCCTTATTATGTACATGGCAAATAAATAACAGGTTAAATTGGATCTGTCTCAGAGTAGTAGGATAAGTTGACTCATACCCTGTAATCAATATGTAGGTATGATTTTTATCATATCCAGTTGGGCTACTATATGATTGCATTGGTTGGAAAACTGCTTCTTAGATTGTGGACAGGGGTCTGACCTGAGGATCACCATCTCATCTCACAAGTACCTTCTACGATGACATCCGATGGCTTGGAGGTTTTCACTGAAAATCATTTTCACAGCTGAAGATCATTATTAAAAAGAAGTTCTACACTTTCATCCTGTTGGCTTTTTTAAAAAAACTATTGAAGTTTATTATAAAATAAAATAAAAATAGAAACAAAGGTAACAGAATAAGGGAGGGAAAAGAAAGAGGAAAGGAATGCAAAGTAAAAGAGAAAGAAAAAAAATTCAGTGACTGCCAACATTTTTTGGGTTCAGTAAAATATAAAATACAGTTACAACCTCAACTTTTTACTTTATAGGTAGACCTCAACTTAAGACCACAATGGAGCCCAAAATTTGTATTGCTAAGCAAGACAGTTGCTAAGTGAATTGTGCCCCATTCTATGACCCTTTTGCCACAGTTGTTAAGTGAGTCACTGCAATGTAAATCATGAGGTTGTTAAGTGAATCTGGCTACCCCATTGACTTTGCTTGTCGGAAGCCAGCTGGGAAGGCTACAAATGATGATCATATGACCCCAAGACACTGCAACCATCATAATTACATGCCAGTTGCCAAGCATCCAAATTTTAATCACATGACCATGGGGATTCTGCAATGGTCATAAGTGTGAAAAACAGTTATAAGTCACTTTATTCAGTGCCACTGTAATTCGAATAATCACTAAATGAATGATTGTAAGTCATATTTACTAAATACTAGCCATTTCTAAAGGGACTCAGTGGCTCAGTGGTTAAGACACTGAGCTTGTCGATCAAAATGTTGGCAGTTCAGCAGTTCTAATCCCTAGTGCCGCGTAACAGGGTGAACTCCCATTACTTGTCCCAGCTTCTGCCAACCTAGCAGTTCAAAAGCACGTAAAAAATGCAAGTAGAAAAATAGGGACCACCTTTAAATAAATAAATAAATAAATAAATAAATTTCTATACCACCCTTCTCCCGAAGGACTCAGGGCAGTGTACAGCCTATTAAAAGCACAAAGACAGACATCAATTAAAAATAATTAAAATTATTAAATAATTTTGGCTCAATTTAAAACCCCAAAAATTTAAAACACCCAATTTAAAATCATTACATTGATAGCCCGGCCTGGCGGAACAGCAGGGTCCTGAGGACACAGCGAAATACACAGAGGTCAGAGATCTTATGCATTTCCAGGGGTAGTTCATTCCACAGGGCTGGGGCTCCCACAGAGAAGGCCCTCCCCCTGGGTGTCGCCAGCCGACATAACTTGGCCGATGGCACCCTGAGGAGACCCTCTCTGTGGGAGCGGACTGGCCGGTGGGAGGCTATTGGTAGCAGTAGTCAGTCTCAAAGGTACCCAGGTCCTATGCCATGGAGCACTTTAAAGATGGTGACCAACACCTTGAATCGCACCCGGAAGACCACTGGGAGCCAGTGCAGCTCGTGCAAGAGGGGTGTCACATGGTCACAAGGGGTTGTGCCCATAACCATTCTGGACCAGTGGGAGCCCCTGAATTCTCTTCAAGGGGAGCCCCATGTAGAGAGCATTACAGTAGTCCAGCTGGGAGGTGACAAGGGCGTGAGTGACCATGCATAAGGCGTCCCAGTCCAGAAAGGGCTGCAACTGGCGAATCAGGCGAACCTGATAAAAAGCCCCCCTGGCCACATCCATCATATGCTCTTCTAAAGACAGCCATGCATTCAGGAGAACACCCAGATTGTGAGCCTTCTCTGTGGGGGGCAGAGATTCACCTCCAATAGTCAGCAATGGCACCAGCTGACTATATCAGGACGCCGGAAGCCACAGCCACTCAGTCTTGGAAGGGTTGAGTCTGAGCCTATTTCTCCCCATCCAGACCCACACAGCCTCCAGGCAGTGAGACATCACATCAAGGGCATCGTTGGGGTGGTCTGGGGTGGAGATGTAAGCTGAGTATCATCAGCATACTGATGGACTCTCACCCCAAAACCATGGATGATCTCACCCAGCGGCTTCACATAAATGTTGAACAGAAGGGGCAAGAAGACCGACCCTTACGGCACTCCCCATGCGAGGTGCCTTGAGGTTGACCTCTGCGCCCCTGCCAACACAAACTGCGAACAGTCGGAGAGGAAGGAGGAGAACCACCGCAGAATGGTGCCCCCTATTCCTAACCCCCTCAACTGCTGCAGCATGATACCATGGTCGATGGTATCAAAAGCCGTTGAGAGATCTAATAGGACCAGGACAGAGGAGCAACCCCTGTCCCGAGCCCTCCAGAGATCATCCACCAACGTGACCAATGCCGTTTCTGTGCTGTACCCCTGCCTGAAGCCTGACTGGTATGGGTCCAGATAGATAGCTTCATCCAGATGCCGGGGAAGCTGTCGTGCCACCACACTCTCAACAACCTTCGCCACAAAACGAAGGTTGGAAACCGGACAGTAGTTAGCTAATTCAGCCGGGTCCAGGGAAGGCTTCTTTCAAGGCAGTGGAAAAGGCGCCCTCACTCAGAGAAGCACTTATAATCCCCTGGAGCCAGCATCGTGTAACCTCCCGGGAGGCCAGTACCAACCAGGAGGGACACGGGTCCAATAAACATGTGGTGGCACTAATCTTACCCAGAACCCTGTCCACATCCTCGGGAGCCACGGATCAAACTCCTCCCAGATAATATTCTCGAGACCTCCCTCGTCTCCTCCCCTGGACTCATCCAGTCAGAGTCCAAGCCTTCCCAAATCTGAGCGACTTTATCATGCAGGAATTGCACAAAATCCTCAGCTCGACCCTGCAAGGGATCTTCCCGCACTCCCCCCCGAAGAAGGGCGTGGGTCACCCTAAACAGAGCTGCTGGGAGGTTCTCTGCAGATGCGATAAGAGTGGGGAAATGGTTATATTTCACCGCTTTTATCGCCACTAGGTAGATCTTGATATAAGACCTCACCAGTGTCCGGTCAGAATTGGATTGACTAGTCCTCCAAATGCTCTCTAGGCGTCTTTTCCGACACGTCATCTCTCTCAGCTCCTCAGGAAACCAAGGAGCCAATTGAGATCGGCATCGGGTCAGAGGCCACAAAGGCACGACGCGGTCCAAAGCTCCGGCAGCCGCACTCTCCCAGGCGGCCACCAGGTCTTCAGTCGAGTCATGTGTCAGGGTCTCAGAAAATGGCCCAAGCTCCATCAGGAACCTTTGGGATCCATCAGGTGCCTGGGACGGAACCATCTGGTTGGTTCCGTCTCCCTGCGGCAGGGGGAAGTGGCTGGAAAGTCCAAGTGAAGGAGTGAATGATCTGTCCATGACAAGGATTTAATGTCTAGGTCCCCTCTACCAAGATCATTCAACCACTGACCAGAGACAAAAATCAAGTCCAGAGTATGTCTCCCTATGTGAGTGGGGCCTTGAACTAACTGGGTCAGGTCCATGGCCGCCATGGAAGCTATGAACTCCCGAGCCAACTCTGACGCCTCACCTGCAGATGGTAGGTTGAAATCCCCCATGACAATAAGTCTGGGGGTATCAACCGCCACCCCAGCAATAACATTGAGCAGCTCGGACAGGGTCGCTGCCACATGGCAGGGAGCCAGGTACGTAGTCAGCAAACCCATCTGCACCCCATGGCCCCACTTCACAAAAAGGGACTCACATCCGGTTATCTGAAGAACAGTGGTCTCCCTCGGACAAAGACTTTCCCTAATAATTGCTGCCATTCCCCCACCCCTCCCCTGAGCCCTTGGCTGATGAAATGCATGGAAACCTGGTGGGTACATTTCAATGAGGGGGCCCAACCAGGTCTCCATAATACCTGCCAGGTCCGCACCCCCCTCTCCCCTTTGGTGGGAAGGTAACAGCGTTCCGTGTGCCTTTGGTGTTTAGTCATGTCAGCCACATGACCACAGACACGTCTTCAGACAGCGCTGGCTCTTCGACTTTGAAATGGAGATGAGCACCACCCCCTAGAGTCAAGAACGACAAGCACATATGTGTGAGAGGAACCTTTACCTTTATTTTTAGCTATTTCTAAAACAACAAACTAATCATTAAAGCCTCAAATCAAAGTTTCATTTTTGTCCCTGTTTTGATATCCTGTTGGCTTTCAACCAGTAGTTCTTTACTGGTTGCTGAAGCACTCTAATTTGGGAGTTTCCTTACAAGCATTGGACTATTTATCAGATCAATTCAATTTCTTTTTTTTAGATTAAAAAGTAAATGTCTTCATCATATCAAGCTCTGTTCCTGTTAACCAAGTAGACAACTGCATGTTATCTTCTTGGAAAAAAGTACAAAAGAAGATCACTCTTGTTTCTGCTGGGATTGTTCTTTTCGATCTAGCACAAAGCACTGAGATTTCATGGCAAATATTTGGAAGTAGACATCAAGGAGAAATTTAACTCTTCTCATTGTAGCACTTTTCTTGTTTTGCTCATTTGTTAAAGCAGTTGTATACTGCTTTCTATTTTTTTAAAAAAATCAAAGTGAGTGAGAATAAAATGCAAGCAATTAAAATGGTACGTTAAAGTGATGGATAAAATATGCAAATAAATATAATCAACAGACCATAACAATAATACAGAGTAAAATTGCAAGGAAAAAAAATCTGAACAATATTTTAAATATATATCCATGGGAGAAAGTAACATTTGCTTTGAATGAAAATTTGTTTAGAGAACTAATGAGTCTAGATGGCATATTTTGTCTCAAAGCAAATAGTAACTCCAAAGAAAGGATTTTACTTGGGAATGACACAGGAGACAAAAGAGACAAAGATGCTTGTTATGATCCCATTAACTAGGGTATTTGCCTCTCCATCTAAGGTCATTTTGATTTTAAGCCACACTGCATGTTAGAGGCAAGGATACATTTAATATTGGGTGCATTTCTGCCCTTAGATACAAGTTGAATTCACCTTGCTTGAAAAACTACAGCTTGGACTGATCATTTTCACTCAGTCTGTTTTGTTTGACCCAGTTTCTGTAAGATTACATTAGGTCATAAACCAAATTTACTGCTTAAGCGGTTTTTGAAGCAAGCATATGAAGCAAACACTTTTAAATAATCACCTCAGTTGGAAATTGGTTTAAATGTCTTTTTCTGCTATGACTTCCTTTCAAAAGAATGTTATGTGGAAGATAGATCTCTCTCATTCTCTCCTTATTCTTCTTCTTTGTCCTTCTTCATTCCTTGAACCTTCCAGATATTGATATCATATAAGACAGCATCCAGTTTGAGAGTATTGAATGGAACATTATTTATCATTTAGTAATGGAACCAGGCAGAGCTCAAATGAGTGCAGTTTTTGAATTGTTGACTTTTTTCCAGCCTGATGCATGAATGTGTATGCAGAACCACTTCTCTTTATGAAATACCTCTTTCAAAGAATTTGAACAGTTTTTCAAGCAGTCTAACTTACTTCTAACTGTAATTCTAACTTACTTTTTTTTTAAAGCAGATTCTTTTCATTACTTTTCTGGATGAACAATTTCCACTCAACAAAGCATAAAAATAGTATTGGGAAATCACCAAGATTCATATTTCATTCTTTCCTCAGAACTCATCCAGATATATCCAATGTATGTATTAGATACTAATGGCCAACCAAAATATTCAGATCACTCCGTTATAGGAAGGGAATGCATGGGTGAAAAGCTATGATTCAGGAAGGAGCCTGGAAAATAATTTCCGATCATGGTTTGTTTGTTTATTTATTTATTTATCAAATTTATTTGTTGCCCAGTTCATGGCTCAAGCCACTCTGAGTGGAGTTTTCAAGTAAGCCATGCCCTTTCTCCTGGAGAGATTATTATGAAAGTTTCATAATAAAAGAGCCACATAAAACCACAATCCTCAATGAAATAAAAGTTAGTTGCAAATAGAACTTCAGTCTGATCAGTACGAAGAAAAAAACTTACAAATCTTACTTATAAACATTCATAACATCTGAGGCCTCGCTGAAAAGTATTGAGTTAGATTAGATCCCTCTCTTATCAATGGAGTACACCTACAACTACCTTTATCCGAACTGGGAATTGATTATCCAATAAAATTATACCTTTTCCCAACTCGGTTCAAAACCAGCATCTTATTCTCCTTCTCCTTCTAGCAATTTTAGCAGCTCACAGTTTCTTAAACTCTGCAGTTTATGTTTTTTTTTAATATGACCTTAGACACTGACCTTTTCACAAGCACTTAAAGAAAACGGCTGTAAAATTTAAGCCATGGAGTAATCTCTTCAGTAATTGGAAAGATAAAATGTGCTGCATCTATCTATTTCTCCCTCCTTTATTGCTATAGCCACTTAGAGTGCCTCCAGACAATAGGGGGGAAAGATATTTCCCCCTAAATCCCATTCCACTGCTTGATCAGTTCAATGATAATAGCATATTTCCCAGCCCTGTGCAAAGGGTGTTTTTCAAATGGGTTTTCTTTGGGTCTCTTTTCTTTATTCACTGACCAGCTACTTCAACAGCACAAAGCCTTTTCAGAAGTGTAAATTCTGCTGTGGAGGGTTTGGGAAGAGAAAACCAACTTCAGTCAGCCGCTCAGCAGGACTTTCCCTTGTTAAAGCAACTCTCTTCAGGCTTCTTTGGAACACAGTGATGACTCTTGCTGCTTTTACTTAAGAGTAACAGAAGAAGCATCACCTTCACCTACATTAATCTGAGCAAACTACAGTTACGTACTGTAGGAGTTTCTGTCCTCCAAGCAAGTTGATTATTTTCAGTTTCTGAAATCCTAAAGTGGGAAGAGAGATCAGCCTAGGAAAGAAAAGTGGAATGGCCCGTTTTAGATGGAGGGGAGGAAATAAAGGAAAATGTAGTGGTAGGCAAAGATGTGAAACAGAAAGAAAGAAAGAAAGAAAGAAAGAAAGAAAGAAAGAAAGAAAGA